>CAXKVY010005709.1:0-21068 GCA_964058915.1 Tetropium fuscum
CACAAATTCTTTCGCTTTTATTGAAGCTCTTTAGAATTATGCACAATTTAAGTATTGCTTTAAGCAATTTAAAATGAGAAATTAAGATGTTAACTCTGCACCATAGCTTCCACATCCAATTTAATTTATATCGTATGTTGATTCTCAAATATTTATTCCTGTTTCTATTAAATACAAATTAAAAATTGTAAATGTATTCCTATCAGTGTATGCGTATATGTATTACTATTATTTATTGTATGTTTTCAATTTTAAAATTATATTTAGGTATAATAAAGGTATAATAATAAAAGTCACGGAATTTACGAAATTTGAAACCTGTCCGGCGAATAAAAGAATACATTATTGGTCTCATCAGAAACCCAGTGCTATTTTTTTGCAATCGGTTCTAAATGATGGGCAAGTAACCGATAACCACACTAAAGATACTCCAGATAAATTGACTCATTGCGCTTTTTATAAATTGGCACAATTTGGAAATTTTTGAAGGGTGTCCAAAGATTGTGTATGGGATGAAATTGTCTGTCGATTATTTTTACCGCTGCTAATTAACATGAAAATGTTTGACAGACATTTCCTGTCATAATTCCGAAAATTAGGTGGGAAAACATAAAATTTTGGATTTTTACAATTTTCAGCCGCCCAAAAAAAACTCTCGTGAATAGTTATCAGTCGATTGAATTGTGGTACTATTTCTATCTAGGAAAACAGGTTGGAAAAGATTTTTAACGGTCTTCATATCGAAAGAAAAATAAATAAAATATTTGCTCATAATTTTAGACTCGTGGATAGAATGCAAAAAAAATAGTACTGAGTTTCTGATGAGTCTTATAATGTAATTTTTTAGTCGACGGACAGGTTTCACATTTCGTCCATTTGGAGTGACCTTCTCGAGGTCATAAATTCTACAGATCAGGACCAATAGCCAAACTAAGGGTACCGAACCATCTACCAAGCCCACGGACGTCCACGGCATCTCGGATCTTTAGCATTACAGCTCCTTGGCTATAATATCTGTGAAATTACAAATTTACAGGGGGATATTTATAGGGGGATATTTATAGGGAGGACAATAGACAAAGACAATATTTGTAGGTAGGTAGGAAGACTAAGTTATTTCACTGGTATATTTAAAACATTAGATGTCTAGGATTTGTTGCCCTTTATGTTTAAAGAAATAAATAAACTTTTCTTCACTTAGAAGTTATAAAACTCCTGCACATGTAGTTTTCTAAATTTTACACTGCATTTATTGTAAATCCATATCAATATGTCAGGGAATATGTTGGGAATTGAAGTTAAAAAAGCTTACCGGTACGAAATTAGTCTTACAGGATATTATAATAACGCCTATAGGGATTTAATACTTAGTACCAAATATTGCCAAACAATATTTGAGGTCTTGAGCCTGAAGAGATTACAAAAGCACGCAAGTTTGTCAGTCACTACGCGTCAATCTGTACAGATTTTACTCTCCAGTTAACATACCTAATGCAGTGGTACACTTATCTTTGTAAAGCGTCAGGGCATTTTGTTCGCTATTACCCAGCTTCATGTTGGATGTGACAAAATCCTTAAATTCCCAAAGTTATATTCTTCCTGTGCTAAAATTATTTTATGAATTTGTCCCGCCTCGGATTACATTTTATACTTCTCACTGGGTTGCATCTGTTGCTGTTGCGGCATCTACCCAAACAAAGGCAATCGCTTCTCAAGATGTGCTCAACCGCACAAACAGTGACGCTTAGTGAGCATGCACAGTTGCATTATAAATTCAGGACCGTATTGGTATTTTGCAGTTTTTGTAAAAGCACAAGAAAATACTCGTATATCCTTGAAGTAATTTCCGTTATTAAAAATCGGTTTGTTTAAACTAACTTAATAAAAGTAGTACACTTTGTAATAGTGTGTGGACAACTATGATATTAAGACTAATCCAGGTTTCTAGGACACGTTTCTTGCTAGACCGAATGTGGAATTATAAAAAGTTTTGAAGCCTTACAAATTAATGATATCATAGTAAACATTATTTTCAGGAAGTTACTTGCTGCTGAGGAATTACTTCTAAAAGTAAGGATAAGTAATTTCTAGGCATATATCTTTTGTGCGTATTTGGTTTTGAGTAATAACAAGAGACGAAGGGCAAATTTGTTGATTTTTAAAGAAGTAGGGACAAGTGTATTTTAAGACAAGATTTTACTATTTGTATTGTCCCATTATATAATTACACAAACAATATTATTCAGCTACCTAGAAAATCAAAAGTAAGCATTTCTGAAATAAATTGCTAGAGCAAGGTCGTAGCAACCGGAAGAGCAACGTCCGCCGATTCCTCCAAAGTTATGAATAATTAATGAGATCATGATTTATTGGAGAATTTGGGATTCTTTATGCATGCGTTAAAAGCCCAGGCTACGTTAATGCAGGGGATTACGATATTATGACAAGGTTGATGACTGATATTCGGGGCCTTTAAATATCGTAGACAACCAAAAGCCAATAGTCTTTAACCTTGTGAAACAAAAAACTTGAACATAGCTTTCCACTCTATAGGCTCTGAAGTTATATCATAGCATAGCTATGTATAACTAATTATGTATTGATGTAAATTGTATATCAACGCGCAACGGTGTATACTATAGGGAATTCGAAACAAAAACCATTCACGTCGTCAACTGACCAGTGAACATTTTTGCCAAGTCTGTCAGACTGTAGTAATTGATAAAGAAATTTAATTTGTATTTTGAGGTTATGAACCTCAAAACTTATTTATGACTTATTTTGAAAAATTAAATAAGATTACTTTTTTATGACCCATTTTCTTAAGAGACGACTACGTAACTGGCTATAAATTTGCTTGTTGATTATTATGATATCTATGCCAGTAATAAAAATAATATATTCGATTCGCAGCAGATTTCACCCAATCAACACCCGATTAACATTTTTGTTCTATTACCTAAAAATATTAGAGCAATTCTGTGGTATTAAAGCTGTGTTGTTGCTCCCCGAATGCAGCTGTGTACTATAAGTGCTTTAAACGTGCTATTTCGCATCATGTGACTAAATTGTTGCATAAGGTTGCATAGTGGGAGGTTCAACTTAATAACAAATTGTTATTAACAAACTCGTTAATAACTTTTATGGAATATGTCTATAGTTGTGTTGGCCACGTACTGTAATGGAAATATTATATTACATCCCAAAACACCACGATTGATGGCAATTTTGTGATTATTGTCACCATTACACAATAGTAATAGAACAACCAAGATTCATCGAGTCCCATCCCATAGTCAAAATTAAAATGGAAGCCATTTTTAATAGGGGGTTTTGATGATTTAAATGGAATCCATTTTGAAGAATCTAAAAAATATTTTGTAATAATTAGAAAATATAATTCATCACAAAATCTTTCAATATATTGCCTTTGGAAACAAGTAAATGTATTCGCTTGATGTAAGGAATAACTAAAATTATAATAATTATGCTTTCTCACTTAGTTCTGCAATATGATTAATATTGAGAATTTTCGTGGCCCCTAAAAATTTTGTTATATAAGTACCCTATACTTCACAATACATCTCGCGGGGCAGCTAAAATTCTTCTTACCATTGACCGAATGAAGATATTCATTTCAATTCTGACTAGGCGTATGAGATGTTACCATTGCATTGCGATGTTGGTCGGAATACTTTGCATGTTCACCATTTATGGTGTAATACATATATTCACAGTAAGTATCAAATTCATTTATTCAGCTTTTGGAACACATTCTTATTTTGAATTATTTTTAATTGAAATATTTACATAGTCATATTGCATATTGCATATGCAGTCATATTGCATATAATACAATATCTATGGGATTGCCTTATACTAGTTCCTTTAAAGTTCCTTAAGTATAGGTCCATTTTTTCTCAATAGGTCTATATTATTTAACTGTTGTATAACGGTGATATAAAGGATTCCTTAAATATCCCCTAACGTTTGCACAGTTATCTGTTAAACGCTATGGGTGCAATATTACAGCTATTAATACAACCAATTACTTGTATGAATTGTACCCATTTTTCAGCCTATAAAGGTTGTGTAAATATTTTGGAAATATTTATTCAATTAAAATAGTTATATAAAAATTGGTCGAAAACGTTCTTTTAACTTTTTTACATCAAATTGTTAGTTGGGAAATTAGGGCCGTGTATAAAAATCATCTATTTTACCATTTTTTTCGTTAAAACTTATTTAGTAGTAAATCATTTTAGAATTGGCATTTTGTTTTAATTTTAAAAAATATTTTTTTAGAGCATTACTTTTTCAGTTCACAATTTTTTTCCCCTAAAACATCGCGTGAATGTGAATCAAATATTTACGCTATGTATTAGACTTTGCAATAAAACGTAGACCTAAGTACTTGTTCATTCGCCGTTTAGGGCATTACTGACCTAAAACCGAAATAATCCGCTGGAAAACAAAAGAAGTCGTCCTATCGCTAAAGCAAAGTTGACAGTATTTGGTTTAGTCAGTACTTAATTTGTCATACTAGTGTTTTATTTCAAAAAACGTAAAAATTAAATTAATATTTACGTTTTGTAATGATAAAAACGTAAATGATATTCTGATAATGTTGAAATACAACGAGATCTGTCAACAGTTTCAATGCGGGATATCAGAAGCAATGCCCTGCTATTAGGATTTGGTAACGTGCCAATTGCGCTTGGCTTTCCTATGATCGAAGACAGCTTGCGCTGTCGTTATACGTAAACAGAGAATTAAAATTATCAATAAAGATGCAAGGTGTTTCATTATACTGCTCAAATATACTACTTTTTATCTACCCTGCATATTAATACATTTATACAACGCATAAAGAACCGATTCCTCTACATATATTATTACAGTTTCCAAAAACTATTTTAAAATCACACATTGCTATATTATGAAACATTTTACATGATTGTACTTACTTATTTACCATTTGTTACTGATATTTCACCGTTCAATGGCGTGAGAGTAAACAGTGAATTTCAAATTGTCCCTGCTATTACCGTATTAAGCAATAGCTGGCGCTGAGGGGGGGGGGGAGGTTAGTTAATATAAAAATTTTCTACTACACATTTTAAGTTGGGAACTTAAAATGTTTGTCAAAGTAGTTCTTTTTAAATATTTGGGTACCTTTCCTTTATTTGGGTATTTTCTGCATTAATAACTCTAAATTTTTCTCAACTCTCTCTCAACAATTAATAACTCATCAAAGTACATCAAAACGTCATATGATATAATTTTATCTCGAATTATAGAGGCAATAAATTCGACATTATTAGTATTTTTACTTATGTACAAAAAATCCAAGCCAATGGGCCCCCTTTAAAACTAATCCCTATGAAACTTCTGATCTGATTTTTATAATCCGAACGATAATAGCAAGATCATGAAAGGCACTCCCTTTTCCCTCAAACAAAATTATGCAATAAACCAATAAGAAATGCAGCAGCCCGAAATCAAAGAC
Organism: Tetropium fuscum; assembly: GCA_964058915.1. Classification (NCBI taxonomy): domain Eukaryota; kingdom Metazoa; phylum Arthropoda; class Insecta; order Coleoptera; family Cerambycidae; genus Tetropium; species Tetropium fuscum. Next base: position 5,510 of record CAXKVY010005709.1, read on the forward strand.
ACCTGATTGAAATTGCGGAAAAAGAATTCCATCAAAGCAAGTAATTATCGAATTTTCCCGAGTACTATTACGTATTTTATGTTCCAAATTGAATTGCGGTTGCACATGGCGAGTAACTACGTTTGAGATTCTCCTGTGGTGTTAAAAACGCAATCGACCCAGTCAATCATGAAATCCTTTTAAATATATTAAACGACATTTCGAATACTTTGCTGAGAATACGGCTCAGATAAATACATTATTTGCAGGAGAACTAACTTTTGTTTAAAGGAAATATACAGGTGTGTAAGCTTTCAATATTATTATTACATTTATTATATAGAAACAATATTTCCAAAATCCGATTTTGTTATGTAAACTAGAGCTCAAAAAATGTTTTTTTTCCGAACACGAGTAATTCGTAACTACACGTTAACTAGAATTTACATTTTTATATTTTACCTATAGACGCGTTGTCATATCCAGTGACCGAAAACCGGTAGCATCTTTTGTATATGTTTTACCCTACCAGTCTTCAATCACCAGTCGCCATTTAAAACATTTTAGCCTTGAAGTTCTGACGAAAAATATTGTAGGGATTGGTTTTTGTACCCCCATGTAACAATATCTCAGGATTACAAAAACTATCACAAACTGTAATTTTATTAGCGAAAGTTTTCCGCCGAATTTCATTTTTCTAAATTCTTCCATAGTGGACAAAATAAATAAAAATATTTTTTTACCCCAACTTTAAGGGGCTGTAATATGAAGGGGAAGGGGTTTCGGAAAAGAAATGAAACTACCCTTAATTTTTTCCGAGCAATCACCTCTTAAAATTATTCGTATAAATTTAGAAACAGATGGCGGGTCGAGCGGTCCCCCTCCCAGGGCCAGAAACATTTCTTTTCAAGGCCCAGACTTGAACATATTAAAAAATTGTTACTACTCCACCCTTTTTAGCCCCTACGCTTAGGGGCTGTCTCATTATATTAAAAATATAGATTTTTTTTAAATATTCCATTATTTCATTGTCCTTTTACGCCACGAATTTTTTCTTTTGATTTTGATTAATCTCTATATAGCCAGCTACATAAAGGACAGGCATTAGGAATATTCAAATAATATTCTAATTCTAAATTATTAATTAATCTCTAAATATTGTAATACATTTAGCATTTTTAACTAGCAGCCCTGGATAAAACATTATTTTTTGGCATTTGGCTTCTACAAATGACCAGAAGTCAAATTGGACGACTTCTTGCTTTTAACTCAATTTTTAAGCTCTCCGATGTACTACATATACTGTCGTGTTTGCACCTTTAGTTGTTGCTGTATAGTTAAAAATTAAGACGAAATAGTTCTTTGCAAATACATAATTAGAGTGTAATACATTCATAAGACTCTTTAGAAGAACTCTTTGGAAGATTTAAATGTATATTCAAAGAATAAAATAAATAAAACTATACCTCAGCATTAGAACAATAGAAATACTTAGGCTATTGATTATGTCATATACTAAGACATTTTTATTGCAGTAATCGATCAATGGGTTATTAAAGAAGAAAAAACCGTGGAGTGCTATTAGATTAGAGGGTGCAAATTGGAGATAGGGTTGAAAATGAACTCTTTTCATTTTTATTCAATATATCTCGCAAACGAAACAAAATTTCGATATACTTATCGTCTATTTGTAGAAAATTAAATTTTGCATCGAAATGTTTTATTTAACAAATTCGTTTAAAAATTATTGTTGCAACAAAGTGAAAAAAAAATCGATTTTGCCTATAACTTTTTTTGGGTCAGAGATAGGTATGGGCAAAAATAAAAACTAGTAAACACAATTTTCTTTAAAATGCTGGGTTGAAAATTTTTTTGGGTTAAAATTTTACCGAAATATGTCCACTCGAACACAGCTTATTTTTTCAATTTGTTACCTCATACATATATTGCTTTCTTTCTCAGTTTATTGAAAAAAATTATTTTACTCAATAAAAACATTCTAAACTATTCAAACTATTCAATAACAATATTCAAACAAATGTATGTTCAATCACATTTTTCATAGCAAATGTATAGGTTGTGGTTGCACTACAGGTTGCAACCACAAGCCATATTTTTTAGCAAAATCTTTGGCGCGGGCTATGAGAAATTATTATTAAAAAATTTTTCTAGCAGCTGTTCATGTTTAAGTAAAAACGTCGTTTTTCCCATGTTAATTAAATGTTTTTATCTAGGAAGCTGAAATTTTGGGAGAAATTTTTTTAGGTTCAATGCTACAACATTAGCCAATGGGACCGAAAAAAAATACTAAAGTGCATGTATGCCCCAATATGTGCATCTTGTTTTTATTTGAGTTTTTATTTTTATAATAAAATAATCTATTTTATTTAGTTTATGCTATTATTTTCAGGGAGGGGTGTTTGTATCCTATTAGGTTTAAGCTCTATCATTATTATTACTATTATCTACACTTAAAGTGACACTTAATACTTAAAATATAAAACATAGGTCATTAATATGTCATTGTTCAACGACATATTTGATAAAGGAACTGTTATCCTCATGGCATCAAATAACTAGTCCAATTTGCTTTGCTACCCTCCCGTTTGAATTTAATAAACTATTACTTTTAAAAGTAAATACTGCACTCAGCGCGAGCCAACGGAACTGAATGTTAAACAGATCGTTACGACTGAAAGGCTATTTTTGCGAAAAGTAAAGGAAACATACCAAAACCCCCGAAGGGGTCTTTTACAACATCAAAGAATTTCCCCAGGGTGCTTACGCGCATTTTTCTTTTAAAGAAATTACAACACCAACCGCCTGACCAAGGAGCGTTTAACGACATGTTTTTTTTATATACTTAATGTCCTAAAATTAATCAGCTGATTCCACTTTCGCACACAAATATAGATTTTTTTTACTTAGGTACGTGTAAAATATGTCCCTACAGGTTTAAATGATTCACATTCCTATACAATTTATAGAACATGTAGGTATTGCGTATAATATTCATATATATTTTTGTGAGCATTCACTTGCTCACAAAAGTATGCACATGCAATGTATTTTTTTTTGAAATTAGTGTTAATAATATTCATATAATATTCATATAATATTCGCGTATAATATTCATATATATTTTTGTGAGCGTTCACTTGCTCACAAAAGTATGCACATGCAATGTATTTATATTTGAAATAAGTGTTAAACGTTTATGCTATTATTTATGCCTGGTTTTCGATTTGCACATATCTAGCTTCAATGGTAATTGAGATGGATGTACTTTTCTGCCAGACTAAATGCAGTTGGGGAAATCAGACAGCTAAGAGGCTTATAGTAGGATAATCCATCATTTTAGTTAGCAATTTGTTTATCTTGCACCGTATAAAGCGATCAAAATCGCATAACATCGGACTATATTAGTCTCATACATCATGGCGCCATATAAAAATAAACAGAAAAAAATTAACGAGCCAAACAGATCACGGTTTAATATTTCATGTTTTGATGGATTTTTAATAGCCCAATCAAATTAGGATTTGACACGGAAAAAATGTAAGTAGCGATTTTCCTTCGTGCCAGTCGTTGATGGGGGGTCACTGGCAGCCTACAATTTGGTTTTCTGGAATCTCACCGCCTTACTTCAGCCGCCATCTTCAATATAAGGGTGAATTTTCATTTATAGAATAACGCGTTTATTTTCAATTTAACACGAAAAATGGTAATGACCAAAGTTGTTCGGAATTAAACTTCCTACAATTTTGACACTCCACAAGCGGAGTAGTCTCCACAAGCACCAAAACACTATCACCTCGCTCCACGCGCGTTTCGCCAACCAAGTTGGCATCATCCGGAGACGATTAAAACTGGCAATTTTGGCCCCTATAATTAATTGTACCCCAAGATCGATATCTTCGATGAATACCAGAAATAGGGGGGGGGGGGAATTTAATGTTCCATTATCTCGTTTATTATTGATTGGTAAAGTATTTTTTTAAATAAAATGTTCCATTATCTCGTTTATTATTGATTGGTAAAGTATTTTTTTAAATAAAATGTATTACAGTGCAACCTCCTCGATCCGAACGGACAAATCGTGAAGTTGTAGTCTAAACGCCCTCTCTAGGAAAAATCCGTTGCCATTCGAATGGTAAGCAATATGTATTGCCACGATACGAATCTTAGTCATTGCGTCATCACTCATTGCATCAACACAGTGCGCGTGTAAGAGAGACAACAGCAGATTGCAACGTCTGTGATAAATTCAATTATGTAGTGATTTGTCGTCGTAGTCATGAAGACACATAATTATATTTTTATTGTATATTCGTTAATACGAATATTTCGATAATCCGACCACGGTCTGGAAGCGGTGTTCGGATTAAAGAGGTTGCACTGTATTATTATATTTATTTATAATTTGATTTTTTAAATTTGCTTTTATATATATATATATATATATATATATATATATATATATATATATATATATATATATATATATATATATATATATATATATATATATATATATATATATATACAAAGAAATAGTAAATAATCCTGAAGATTATAAGAAAAATATAATTTTTTTTATAATGAGAAATTAGAAAACATAGTTAACATATCAACCATGAAAATATGTCGTATCTTTATACAAAAAATTATTATTATAAAGAATAATAAACAAGAAATAATTAATTTAAAACAGCTATGTGATTCATAAAATTTTAATACATAATACTGTATTAATGTATTATACGATTGATGATTGACAATTGATTGATAATTGATAAAAAATTACTTTTGATTTCCTTGTTCAATTATAGCGATTATAAGAAAACTTTCTTTAGATGCTATCGTTCTACGCACCGTTTTTGAGTATAAAAATAAAAACCATTTTAATGCATATCCATTTATCATACAAAAATATTTTTTACAAATTCAAGAGTTTGATTGAAGGGCAAAAACAAGTATTTTACAATAAGTATCACCATTTTCTTACCAAAAATTACAAAAACTGTAATTTTTGGTAAGAATATTGCGAATATTTTGCAACCATATTTCAAAACTCTTACTTTATACTGATCCTCTATTTAAAATAAAAATCAGTTAGAGTGTAAAACTTATAAAAACTTGTTTCCACAATCAAAAAAATTATTCAAATTGACATGAAGGTTTGAAACATTATTTTAAACGCAATCCATAATTATCAAAGCTTTTGTAATTTTGATCGAGAAGTTATGGCAAAATTTATTTAATTTTCAAAATTGGTATGATTGTAAGAAAACCTGTAAGACCTGTAAGAAAAAGAGGCTGCAAACTTGGGATAATATTTATAATGAAGCACTCACCATGTCTTTCAGTTGCACCATTCTTACAAGCTTTTATTTAACTTGCTATATATGTATCTATCTATGTATGTTTGTTCAGGTCAAATCTTGCAACTTAATTTTAAAGCAGTTATCCTTAACCGATTGAGCTTAAATTTTCCACGCACGTATAGTTTGGATGACAATGCATGGCTAGCTAAGTGACGTCTTTATGTATCCAATATGGAGGACCGCCCAAGATGGCGGACTAGTTATTTTTTATGCACTCCGTGACATTGGGATGAAATAAAAGGGTTTACTGAGAAGAATACGAAAATAAAATGACGTCACTCTAAATCCAACATGGCGGACTCCCAAAGATGGGGCACTATGTATTTACATGAGGTGCATAAACCCCAATAAAAGCTTGTTTTTAAAAAATGTTTTTTTACTTCTAATTTATTGAATTTTTTGAAAAAGTCATAGCTAATTGTTGTTTTTTCAACGTTTTCAATGAACAAGACCTCCAAATTGATTTCAACATGAGATTCAGTTTTAGGTAACTTATCTACAACTTTATGATACAATTTTTAAAGTTTTGAGTTAGTCATACATTTTCTCTCCTTAGTGACTTGCCTATAAGCTGCAGCTTTCGAAGATGCACTCGGAGTACTCTGAGCACCCATACATTTTTTTATTGGTATATTGTAATTTTTGTTTCTTTTGCACATCCTAATTATACTTAATATGATTTGACGAAAAGATGCCAGATTTAACTTTTAAGTTGCTTTAGGGAATATGTGAGAAATTACATTGTGCACTCTTCCAATTGAGGCTCTCACTTTCTTGGTATTATCACGTAAAACTTATCGATCCTTGTATATGAGGAAGTTATTTTCCTCACTTTATATGTAAAGGAAAATACCTGTCATAGATTTTAATACTATCTAGCTCTTCGGTGAAGGTATATAAATTACCTCTCGAGTGCCACAGTAATGATATAGTGTTACGCTATTTGTATCGAGAATATAAAGTACCTCTACCTAGAGCATACGCGGAAAAGTATAAGCTACTTAATGCAAACCAGGTGCCGATAAAATTGCACAGTAAAATTGTATATATATATATATCTCGCTGAAGTCTTCAAATTTCGGATAAAAATAAGGGAGTATCTACACAACCGCCACTGCTAATCGAACTCACTGCGCATAGGTGGTTAAATCTTACAATTCATATATGGGTCCAGAAGATTTTTTTAACATATTATGGTTTTAAACATATTATTTTTAAACATATTATAAACATTGGTCCATATTTTCTAAACATAATGTTAAGAAAATCCAATTTTGACGACCCATATGTCAGAACTGGCCATAGGATTGAGAAATCTATGAAAACTTTTATCAAGTTGTTCAATCCACTTTTTACATCAAAAATTGCATCATATAAAATGATTACCTTATTTTACCAAAATCACTATTCTATAATAAATGTTTGTTATCCTTTATATTGAATGCAACAAATTTTCTCTAATGTCTTTATCTCTAATGTGTTTCTCGGCTTTAGATTTGTTACGTTCACATTCACAATTGTACAGATCACATGAGATAATATCACAGAAATAACAAAAAATTTACAGGTAGGAAGCATCTAACGTGATAATCTAAATCTAATGAACTATTGCTTCAAATAATGCAAGTGGTGCAAGGTTTCAGATATTTTGTGGTAATTCAAATATTTTTTAAACTATTTTGTTTTTTTAAATTTTTTTAAATATTCACGTTTTATAGATATATTCGCAACCTGCATATGTAATTGTTATGCAATTGTAAAATATATAACATGGCATATCATCTTATTAGCAATCATCTGGGATTTCATTGCAACGCAAAGTTTAAGGGGTTTTTGATTTTAAAAAGAAAGCGCCGTACCTATCCTGTATAATTTACTTATATTTAATATTATGTGTAATATATTTACCATATATTGGAACCTATTTACTATATTTACCAGATTATATTATGTACAAATGTAAAAGCTTGTTGTGTTGTGTGGCCTTGTTCTTAGAATTTGATTTTTTTTAATCACTTTTGATACCTGCGATTATATAGAATTTTTCCTACAACAACGACAATTTATCCAATAAACATTTATGAGAAAAACCTTGCTCTAATACCCCACATTGTGAAACAAACACAAAACCATCTCGTATGTTAACAAGGCATTTGTTATACGTTATTAGAAGGTGTGTATTTATGTCATTAAAATTCACAGTTGCACAAACTCCGAATTAAGTTCTTGATTGATTGTGAATGCCTGCGTGAAGGCACTCTTGACGTGATTGTTCGATTTAATTGGTATTGCTCCTCATAATTCACGAAATGTCTTTCTGTTTGATTTAGATGTTTATAAATGCTAATTCTAATATGGTTCCACCTCAGTTCCTCGAGATGAGTGGCGAAAAGTGGCATAAATAAATATTTAATCAACAAGAAGCTCGTTAAAAACCTAACCCTAGTAATAAATGACAAGTGTTAGGGAGATCTGATTTTGAAGATTCAATTTGTAACGTAACGATAAAATCTCCAGATAAATTATTCATTCCCCATAAATTCCTTGATGCTCCTTATATATATATATATATATATATATATATATATATATATATATATATATATATATATATATATATATATATATATATATATATATATATATATATATATATATATATATATATATATATATATATATATATATATATATATATATATATATATATATATATATATATATATATATATATATATATATATATATATATATATATATATATATATATATATATTGATATAATAGCCCTAATACAATAGATAAAACGCATAGAATCGAAAAAGTACCTACCTACATAGTAAACAAACCAGACCGTATGCAACAGACAAACTACGGGAACAAAACGTACCCTAGTAAAATAAAGACAGAAAATCATACCACATAGTTTCAATGGCTATACGCTGATTGGTCAATCCAAATTATATTAATAACTAAATTAAAAATCGCCATAAAATTAAAAAGAAAATAATAATAGTTTCGATAAGTCATTTTACGTTTAAAAAAAGATTCTAAAGCGTAATTGTAAAAAGCAGAAATTATGATAATACGTGATTGGTTCGCAGTTAGCTACCATGTTAATAAATATACGAGTAACTAGGAAGTGTGTTTAGTTGCTCTGGGGAGACTTAGAGCGTTAAAATTCCTTTCCGGTAAAATTAAGTATTTAAATTGTAAAATCCGTGTTAATTGTTAAAGCTTGGACACGATTGTACTAATACATGTTTCCAACATATTATATCTTGTTAATTAATATTAATTAATTTCGAGTGATATGAATAATAATATCAGGATAGTAGTTAGATATATAGGGTATCCTAGATAGTTATATTGTGATTTCATCGTATTCAGATAAGGATTATCAAGCTGTAAAGAATATTAACAGTTCAGTGTATTTACAACGTTTCCACGAGTAGTATTCCTGATTTGGTCGATTTAGTTGCTCTCGAGGCAGTTTAAATTGTGAGGACACCGTTGCAGATTTCCGAACGAGTCAGCTATTCGCAGTTGCAGAATTTCACCAATAGAGGTCACCGCAACAGTGTTTACGTAGTGCGCGTGTGATTGTGTTTTTGTTTTGTTTACAAAGAATTAACTTTGAGACAAGAGAACAAAGAAAACCTCGACTTCGTTTTATAATCATTGTTATAATATATAACAGTACTGCTTCTTTCTTACTATATGCCCCATAGCGTTTGATGTGGATTTTAATTTTTTTTTTAAATAGTCTAGGGTATAATAGGTGTCACAGGTTATTTTAAGCTCCTATATTTATTTAGTAGAATTGAATCATATTCAAAGTATAAACATTTTAAAATAAATATATGTTCTAGTTAAATTGCAAACCAATCTATCTTTTCCTCCAGAATAAAGTTAAAGTAAAAAAGCAAATACATAGTCTTTGAAATGAATAATTAATAGTCAATTCACCAATCTTTGCAAATAATAATAAATATTAAATTCTTTCAATACTAAACATTATATTAAATTAAATTTTCTTGAGTATAAAGTAAAATGCATAAGTTCAAAAGAATTCAGAACCACTTTACAAGTCTATTTTGAACTCAACTTAAAGTTAAGTCTTTTCATGCTCTAATCAAAACTAAATTAACAAGACTATAAAAATTTAAATTTTCTATTATGGCTATAAAATTGACAGATAAGTATTGATAAATAGTAAATTCAAAATTGTTCACTGGCATTTTCATCTATTTTTCTCTCTCATTATAAATAATTTCAAATCTAATAAACTATCCAAATTAAATATTAAGTGTAATCATACACTAATTTAGTCGTAAACCATTTTTTACTGTATGTATAAAATTAAGCTATATATGCTCGCCATAACTCTCTAGTATTAAATCATAACCCCCATTACAATTTGTAACTCAAGTATAAGCTATAGCTACTGGTATATCATATAGTATATAGTCATATATAGACAAATCTACACGCATATATATATATATATATATATATATATATATATATATATATATATATATATATATATATATATATATATATATATATATATATATATATATATATATATATATATATATATATATATATATATATATATATATATATATATAGTAGAACGACATTTAGGGGACTAAGAGAAAAGTGAAGTTATATCGGATTTGACGTTTCAATATATGTATTATACTAAATTTGCTTTGCGAAACTTTTCAGCCGCATTTTTCTATATACCTACAATTTTGAATTTCTTTAAGAATTTATTCAATGCTAAAAGCTTCTCGCTTATTACCTTGTTGACTTATTTTGGCCAGATACGCATGAACTTTGTTTGAAAACTATATTTTAGTTCCTTGCAAATTTCGACTAGGTACATAACTGGAATTCATTGTATTAGCACTAATAGGGCCATAATTAGAACAAACCTGTACATATCATAATCTGATAAACTTTCAACATTACTACATTACCATAGGCCTGTAATAAAGTTTGGATTTCCCCAACTTTCAATTCAAAAAGTAAGTACTTACTTATTGAATACCTACCAATATATGTTTTTTCGTTATCGTCATTGTGGTGACTTAATAACCGGGTTTTCGCAAAACAGGAGTTATGGTTAGTATTATGCTTATGGGGCTTTGCCAGGTACTTTAAAAAGATAACATTATAAGCGGGCTGACGCTATTCCTCTCTATCTCTCTCTCTCTCTCTCTATATATATATATATATATATATATATATATATATATATATATATATATATATATATATATATATATATATATATATATATACATATATATATATATATATATATATATATATATATATATATATATATATATATATATATATATATATATATATATATATATATATATATATATATACAACTTCTTAGTGGTTCGTTTCGGTGTGTACAGTGGTTCATTTCCGTATATATGTCCAGATATAGCACTGGTAAGTATATCTTTCCTCTTATTCGTCTATTTGCTTATTTCTCAATGTAATGAAATGCTACAAACCCAAGATTACTTTTCACAAAAGAAATATGAATAGCAAAGAATTTCAAAGCTAATATATATATATATATATATATATATATATATATATATATATATATATATATATATATATATATATACACACACACACATATATATATATATATATATATATATATATATATATATATATATATATATATATATATATATATACACACACACACATATATATATATATATATATATATATATATATATATATATATATATATATATATATATATATATATATATATATATATATATATATATATTGTGAAGCAATGTTTCAAAAAACGTCCATAATAGCGTTGACTGTTTTAATCACATCTAAAAGAATTACACAATATCTTGTGATATTAGTAGTCGGCATTATTTGGATACTTCCAATAGTTGTTTAATTTATTTTATGTTATTTTGACAAATCAAAAAAAAATTACTGTTTCCTTTTATTTCGCATCTTAAAAGATACATGGAAAACCCATACATGGAGGGATACATGGATATTTATAGTTTTGATTTTATAAATCACATCCAGCATGAACATCGAAATGTTGTCGGACATTAAATTTGTTGTGCTATTTCCAACAATGTAAATTAAAATTTTGGACCTCCCTTTAATAAAATTCTGTATATGCCGGCAAACTTATTGCTAATTGAATTGCCTGAAACCGAATAAAATTTTATTAAAACCCGTGCCCGTTATGACATTAATTGCTTTCAACAATAATAATATTAATTAAAAATATCCTCCCCGCATGTGTCCCGATTAATATCCCGCTAATACGTGACGTCACCGACTATAAATAATTCGGCCTAACAACCGGCTATTGCAATCTGCCGGTGACACTCGTACGACCGCTAAAATATGGCTCCGCTATCTCAATTATATAAGCCTAGGACACGGGGGGAAAAATAACTGGGAGCGACCAACATTTTGACACTAACTTTCGTGATTTTGATGATTTATGTGCTGTGCTGCTTCATATTTTCCACCCAAAGGTGTCGGCCAGGACTGCGTAACACTAGAGCGGGAAATTGATTGTTATAAATCTGTTTTCCCACAAATAATGCGGCCTAATGAGGGTAATAAGGTGATACGAGATACGAGCAATTAATTGTAAATGACCAGTATTAAAATTACTCAAGAAATATCGCTAAAGCATATTTTTTTGGTTGATTAATTTAATTATATTTTTAATATGGCTCACTTTGGATTAATAATGTCATAAATAGGGTAGGTGAGTACGCGATATCTTTTGAATTATTGTCGGCGTAATTAACAAATCTGAGGCAACTGCTTTTCTTCAGAAAATAAAAGTAAATAATGCCAAAGATCGTCTGCTTATATTTACTTAAAACGCGATAAACAGAGATCAAGGGGATAAAGGTTGTGGGTAAAATTAATAGGAACGACGATTATCGTAAATTATGTAGAAAGTTGACAAATTATATGTATGCATATTGGCATATTATAATACATGTTACATGTGTTATTATGCCTTTGGTTTGCAAAAATTCGGTAATATTTATGATAAAAATCGGATAAGTAACAAACAAAATGATCAATATGAGACACATAGCTAATTACATGGTTTCTTTGCCAGTTATACTCCCGGAGATTTTAGTCAGGAACTAATTACGTGATAGTTAGTATGTATATAATTTTGCCTCAACATTCAACTACTGTTTCAGATATGCAGTGACTGTATAACTCCGTAGAGACCTGTTATCCATCCCTTATCCATTTTTAGTTTGAAAATGCTGTAGCTCGTCTACTTTTAATCATTTAAATTGATATTATTTGCAAAAAATATCTATACAAAAATGTCATAAAATTTAGGTGCAGGATACTTCAGCTTAAATCTTAATTTAAAAATAGCCGTACTCTAATTAGTATTCAAAAAATACTTCCCAAATTTAAAAATTTACAAGCAAAACAATTTCTTTCGTATGAAATCCTAATGAATTATGAGTGTTGTCGGAATAATATAGAATGGCACAATATATATATATATATATATATATATATATATATATATATATATATATATATATATATATATATATATATATATATATATATATATATATATATATATATATATATATATATATATATATATATATATATATATATATATATATATATATATTTACATATACATATTATATTTAGTAATAATTCTCTTACCAGCTCTTCCGAAAAATAGTACCTATTATCATGGATGCGTTGCAACTTACCTGAAAAGAAATAATCATGTTAGTCTATTAAAGTTTGAGGTGCATCAAGTATAAATATAATTATCAAAACTAAAATCTCATCCTCCACATATTTGACTAAATTGGAATTGAAAGATTTGATTTATTAAATTTTATTTATTCGTGAAATAAATTTCTCCATTTCTCCTAAATTTCTATATTAATATTAATAATTCTTCTAGCTAAGAGTGTTAGCATAGATGTTTTAAAATATCATGTAAAAAAGCAGATAAAATTATTTTATAGCTCCTTTTAAGAACAGTATTTTATTTTATTACGAGAAGCTAAATTTCTTCTTAACAACTTTAATAAAACAGTTATATTATAAATGTATTAGACTAATATAACTGTTATTACAAGACTGGTATAAAACTTCTATAAAACATTTTATTTTTGTAGGTATATTCTACAGAATAATTTAATAGTAAACACATTTATAAAGTATTTATAAAATAGTTTTTTTGGTTGTAGAAAGGCCTTTATGATAGCTATAAAATAATTTTATCACACAAAACAAATTTACCTCGGTGGAAGATTATATATAATGTATGCTTTTTAATTTCGACAAAGTTCATTTTTCAGAACAGTTATCGAAAAAATAAATAATACCTTAAAAATACAATTTTTTGACGATGGCAATAGATATTTCTCCTATATATTTTCTCGGTTTCAGCAAGGACCTGAAAATATATAATATCTGTGTAATATCGCAGAATGACAAAACGAAATAACTTTTCTGTTATAAATTCCGTCCCTCTAAAAGATGAAAAAGTTAAAAGTTTGGGAACAGAAAACCTAAATTTTCGATTTTCGCCCTCCGGTGTCTGAAGCGTACGCATTCCCCGGCCAGTGCTGGCGCTCCATAGGACGCCCATCCTCACCATAATTACTGTTCTCTGGATATATACTGTATTAATTATTTTTCATACCAGAACGCCTTCATTCAGCCGATCAGGATTTTTTTCTCAGCGGTGCAAGTAACGACAACAGTTTCGTAATGACTATAGGGGAGAGTTTATTGCAGAATTGAAAATATACACTGATTTATGTGTCAAACAAAAAGAACGATACTTTTTATGATGGAAGTTTTCCACTGGATTGTATTGTTAATTTTGAAATGTGCTCTTGGGAGGAAGTATCCTAATTTACAACCCCAAAAATTATAAAATCACAATAGCTAATTCGCAAGTTTAAATCTTTCCCTTTCCACTGTGATAATTATTTATGGGGTCTCCGAAGTTATACTTTCGAAACTTTGGTGATATTTGAAGTGGAGAGAGACGTGATTTAAATTTATAGTAGTATGTGCAAGATAAGGAAACATCACGACAGGAAAATCTGTATTTATATCTACAATTGATTTTTGAATCGCACAATTTAATATAGAAAGTGTTGCCCAAGAGGAGTTGAGTATATAGTTTTATGTGTTACTTATTTTGATTTACTTTAATTAATATATACCATAGCCCGGTCAAAGTAGACATTCAAGGTTACAATAATTCGCATAGAGCTGAAAATTGCTAACGCCATCATAAATGAAATGTAGAAAGTCCCCATCGATCCCATATTTGCAAAAAAAGGTCAAAATTTGCAAATATTGGTTTTTTGCATTTTTCAGCAACGATAAGTTTTCATAAAAACTCATAAAAACAAGTCAGACAAAAACTATCATGCAATTGTCTATCAAATTTTTCATACACTTTTTTCCCTAAGAATTACCATTTCTGAGATATAGCGATTCAAAAAGTTGAAAAAGTTGTGTTCTCCATGATATGCACACGTTTCCACGCCGCCTGCGTGAGATATATACTAACGTGGTTTCCTTGGTAGGCTTATTCCACGATTTATTGTGGTTCTGTTTAATTAAATAATATTGTATTAAATAAAAAAATGGAAAGTTGCCATTGGAAATTAAGAAAGCGGTGTGAATTATGAGGGAAATATAATTGGGGAAAACTATTGTCTTCTTCCTTATTTTTATTCTTCTTCCTGCTGGATACAAATAAATTGTTGCTAACAGCGATGCATCAGATGTCTCATCGCTGATATCGTCTCCTCGAAGAATCCTCTTCTGATGGCAATTCAACATTGGAGCACGACTGGCCTTGACAACTGCTACATGATAACGAACAAATCAATCCAACTTATTGCAGCCGCACTTAGCACTACTCCCTTTTTTCAATTGCAAAAAATTGTATTGGGGAGTTCTTCCGATTCAGGTGGGAATAAAGTCTGGATTGGTTCCAATGTATTGTCAATTAACTTCCAACCCCTACCCCAACGTCCTCTGGGTCCAGTTGATTACCAAGTCACACTTGAACTTGATAATATAAGACAAGCTAACGCAATTACTGCAATTAGTGC
>CAXKVY010005710.1:0-31979 GCA_964058915.1 Tetropium fuscum
CAAACATTTCCAATGTTAAAACTCAGTTTAGCTGGGCGTGAATCGAAGATCAAGAAACAATTATACCTATATAATATTTTAGCTAACCATGTACCTATATACATTGCTTAGAACCTGACAGTGCCCATGTGAAAAAAACATTCATATTTATTGTCAT
Source organism: Tetropium fuscum (assembly GCA_964058915.1). Classification (NCBI taxonomy): domain Eukaryota; kingdom Metazoa; phylum Arthropoda; class Insecta; order Coleoptera; family Cerambycidae; genus Tetropium; species Tetropium fuscum. The sequence continues at coordinate 158 of CAXKVY010005710.1, forward strand.
TGTAGATATCTCCAGAATAATAATAGCCCTATGCCATAACTGAGCCGTCTTAATAATTTTACCAAGAGCGGTAAGAATAATATGAATTTATTTCTATGGTTTTATGCCCTTACTAACAATATGAACGAAATTATTATTTACTGCTTATTTTCAGAAATTGTTTCATATTATTTCAGGATACTCAGATTTTCGTTATAAACTATTACAAAATATATATATATATATATATATATATATATATATATATATATATATATATATATATATATATATATATATATATATATATACAGGGTGAGTCAGTTTTTTGTAGACAAACTTTAACAGGGGATAGAACGCACGTTTCTAAAAAGAAAAGTGTCTATAAATATATGGCCGATCTAGCTTCCTAAGGAAGATACAAGGTGTTAAAGTTTCATTTTTTTTTACATTAATGTGTAATATTTTCTGAACGGAATGATATATTCACTAAATATTTTACACATATCTTAACCTGCATAGGATCAACATGTTGTATTGTTCCTGTCGAAAATACTATAGTGGATGTTACTTTTTTCGGGTACTTCGGATATTCTGCATAATGGAACTTTTTTTTCGTACGCCACTGACATTATCTGATACATATTTCTAAAATAACGGCCCCTTAGTAACAATTTTGGTCTCTTGTAATATTGCTCTAACTACGACAGTTTTAGAGATATTGGCCGTTGTTTCTCTGACAGTGTAATGTCGTTATTATATTTTTTTTCTCGAATTTTCTTTATGACTTATAAACGAACGCTTAGATTTTTTCATGTTTGGGGGATAATGCCTATTAATTAAGGCGCATAAAACAAGCGGTAAGAATGTTCAATAACTTACACAGTGGCGGGGTGGAAGGGGTGCTCCACCCCTTTCGTAAACAGAACATCTACGCCAAAGACTATTTAAAAAAAAACTGTTATTTTCATTATCTACATACAGTTTAACAAAAATAATGTCCTCTCTTCTGTTTCGAAATTCCTGTGCGGTTCCTAGTTATTTTGATTTTTAGTGTTTGATGTGGTACTAAATTAAGTAATTTATTTATTAGCAATAATAATTATCGGCTAAATATTTAATTCTTTCGACGAAACCTACCTAAATATGGTGTGTTAAGGATTCTAAAAAGCCGAAATCTCTTATTCTTTATCTTTTTCCAATGTAGTCAAAATAAATATTTGTTATATCAAGCCTTACTCAAATACAATACTTTTATATGTTGAAATCTGTTAAATTACAAATGTACTTACAATACAATAGATTATTGTGCAGTTGCCAAAAGTCTTAAAAATTTCCTTTAAGTTTTATTAAACTTGTGCATGTACCAATTTCTATTTCAATTTTTGTTGTTGTTTGCTAAATAATTTCCATTTAAAACTAGCGTATTTGTAACTGTACGTAATAATTGCAACAAAATATTATACTCCTTGGAAAAGAAGTAAGTATTATGTCATATTTTGAAACGACATTTTGACGTATTACAAGTTTATCTACAAACAATTTTGCTTCATCTTGAATATTTTCACTGTTATTAATTATTATTTTTAAGATTAAAAAGTTATTTTATGTGATTTGCCAGATTTTAATTAGTGTAACATGCCGTTTACATTTACAAATAGCGAACAAGCCGACATTCATTTTATTTATGGGTTCGCAAATGGGAATTCAAGATACGCAGCTAGGGAGTATCGAAGAAGATTTCAAAATAGACGACAACCTCATCATTCCGTTTTTGTGAGTATCCACCGTCGATTTGTTAACCAGGGTTTGAAAAATGTACCCGGGGGCCGACAGAACAACCGTGGACGAGATAGAGACCGTATATTGCGGGAATTTAATAGGAACCCAACGACAAGTACTCGACGTGCTGCTATTGCTCTTGGTATTTCCCAAAGTAAAATTTCCCGGGTTTTAAAACGGGATCACAGACGCCCATATCATTTTCAACATGTTCAAGGTTTATGTCCAGGTGACGCTGAACGAAGACTTACTTATTGTAGGTGGGTTCTTAACTCCATTCAAAATAATAGGGATTTCTTATCCAATATACTGTGGACTGATGAATCTTGTTTTACTCGTCGTGGTATAGTAAATTTTCACAATCTGCATGTATGGGCACATGAAAACCCACATGCCATTCGACCACGAAGTCTTCAACATGAATTTAGTACAAATGTCTGGATTGGAATTTACGGCAACCACGTGTTTGGACCTTATTTCTTGCCACAACGTGTAAATTCAGAAAATTTCCTACAATTTTTAGAAGAACACCATGGTAATATATGGGAAGTCATTCCTTTGAATTTAAGAAGACAGTCTTGGATTCAACTTGATGGGTGCCCGGCCCATTATGGCAGAAATGTAAGAAATTGGCCAAACAATAACTATCCAGGGAGGTGGATAGGTCGTGGAGGTCCAGTGGCGTGGCCTCCCAGATCCCCCGATTTAACACCACTTGACTTTTTTGTGTGGGGATTCATTAAGGAAATAGTGTATACCACTCCGGTTAATACACTTGAGGAACTTCAAAATCGCATTAGAGATGCTTGCAATGAAATAAGGGTGCATCATTTAGTTAACTTAAGACGTTCTATGATACGTCGCAGTGAAATGTGTATTGAGAAGAACGGTTTACATTTTGAATAAAGTATCTAATTTTATGTATGTAGGTACTAGTGTTATTGTTATTAATTCTTGTAATTGTTATTTATAAATCATTATTGCTAACAATTGTTATTTATTCCACAATTATTATTGTTAATTAAATATTGCTATAAATTCAAAAATGTTTATATCTCCATAAACATTAACATCAATGTTCATCTAATGTTTTTTTTGTAATTGTAATTACTTGGAAAGAGATAAAGAGATTTCGGCTTTTTAGAATCCTTAACAAACCATATTTAGGTAGGTTTCGTTGAAAGAATTAAATATTTAGCCGATAATTATTATTGCTAATAAATAAATTACTTAATTTAGTACCACATCAAACACTAAAAATCAAAATAACTAGGAAACGCACAGGAATTTCGAAACAGAAGAAGGGACATTATTTTTGTTAAACTGTATGTAGATAATGAAAATAACAGTTTTTTTTAAATAGTCTTTGGCGTAGAAGTTCTGTTTACGAAAGGGGTGGAGCAACCCTTCCACCCCGCCACTGTGTAAGTTTTTGAACATTCTTACCGCTTGTTTTATGCGCCTTAATTAATAGGCATTATCCCCCAAACATGAAAAAATCTAAGCGTTCGTTTATAAGTCATAAAGAAAATTCGAGAAAAAAAAAATATAATAACGACATTACACTGTCAGAGAAACAACGGCCAATATCTCGAAAACTGTCATAGTTAGAGCAAAATTACAAGAGATCAAAATTGTTACTAAGGGGCCATTATTTTAGAAATATGTATCAGATAATGTCAGTGGCGTACGAAAAAAAAGTTCTATTATGCAGAATAGTCGAAGTACCCGAAAAAAGTAACATCCACTATAGTATTTTCGACAGGAACAATACAACATGTTGATCCTATGCAGGTTAAGATATGTGTAAAATATTTTGTGAATATATAATTCCGTTCAGAAAATATTACACATTAATGTAAAAAAAAATTAAATTTTAACACCCTGTATCTTATATATACCTTAATATATATATATATATATATATATATATATATATATATATATATATATATATATATATATATATATATATATATATATATATATATATATATATGTATATATATATATATATATATATATATATATATATATATATATATATATATATATATATATATATATATATATATATATATATATATATATATATATATATATTAATATATATATTAATATATATATATATATATATATATATATATATATATATATATATATATATATATATATATATATATATATATATATATATATATATATATATATATATATATATATATATATATATATATATATATATATATATATATATATATTAATATATATATTAATATATATATATATATATATATATATATATATATATATATATATATATATATATATATATATATATATATATATATATATATATATATATATATATATATATTAATATATATATTAATATATATATATATATATATATATATATATATATATATATATATATATATATATATATATATATATATATATATATATATATATATATATATATATATATATATATATATTTTGTAATAGTTTATAACGAAAATTTGAGTATCCTGAAATAATATGAAACAATTTCTGAAAATAAGCAGTAAATAATAATTTCATTCATATTGTTAGTAAGGGCATAAAAATGTGATTGGTACTCAACAAAGTACCATTTCAAGAGTTATAAGGTGATACAGGGAAACTAGACCGTACTCTAGGAGGAATGGACAAGGACGTAGAAGAGTTTCTACAGCTGTGGAGGACCGATTTTTACGAGTTACAGCCTTAAGGATCGACATTGTACTGCTCGAGCACTTGGAATGGACACAATGGAATTCGTAGCAGCTGGAAATGTAAATGTTTCTTTACAAACTGTTAGAAATCGCCTACGTGAACAGAATATATGACCAATGGTTCCAGCAACAGGCCCACGTCTGCCTAGGGTACACCAGGCTGCTATATCGTATAAAAAGCCGTAAAAGTTCGTAAAAAAATCAGATTATTGCCTCGTCGTAAGTAAAAACTGAGACAGGGTCGGGCTTGGTTTTTCTGACGAGTGTAAGTATAGTAGCAACCACACGCTAAATTAACTATTGTGTGCTTTGTATTACCAGCAGAGTTTAACTGTTAACAAGACTCTTGTAATAGTTTATAGTAAATCTTTCGGCCGTGGTAGAAAAATTCTACTGTTTCGAGGCCATTGAAGAAGAATTAAGTTGAAAATGTGGATCCTGATATTGAAAACGAACCAGGTTCAATCCGACGATTCAGATTTAGGCGAGGATTTAGAAGGAACTTCACAAGAAAAGAAACATTTTTTTTGGGACCGTGCACATATGAAATGGCTATGCTACAGTGCTGAGAAAAGTCTCAAAGCTAACGGAGGTTCCTTACAGTACTTTATGTCAGCTTGTAACGAAAGGAAGCAAAACAAGGAAAAAGAGATCTGATGCAGGAATCCAGATATTTGGACTTGGCCACAAGAAAACTTTTAGGAAATTTAATTTACGAAAAATATGAAAACAATGAAGTTCCCACCAGAAATAATTATATTCGTATAATATTCGTATAAAAAGATACCGCCAGTACTAATTGCAAATAGCAGCCAGGGGTGATATTCCATTTGTTTTCGAATTTCACAAAATCATGTTTTAACATATTTCAAAAAATACTATATTCATTTTTCTTATGAGTTATTTAAGAAATAATAACAATTAATAAAATAGGAGCATTATTTTAAAGTACTAAACATTTATACGTATATAAAAAGTTTAATAATTTATATAGGTCGTATCCTCAATTGAAGCTTTCATCTGAAAAAACATCTGTATACTCATCCGATTCTTCCAGATTTGTAATAAATCTTTCATTGATAAGAATTTGTCCTAGTTTTCTATATTCTTCTTGATATTTATTTACTTTTACAATTGCCTTCGACCAGTCGTCTTTTGAAATATTTAAAAATTCTTCTCTAATAAGTTCCACGACTTTTTATCAAATTTTGGAAAAAAATAATTCTACGGACTAATATTTAATCGTGACCACATAAGTTCAATTGGACTAAAGATACAGTGATACGGTGGTAACCTTAAAACTTGCTAATATAGCAAAAAAAGGCCATAATGGCCTTTTTTGCTATATTATCAATTACATACGGTTTTCCCATTGTTTAGTATTAAGTACCTCCAACAATTGCTTTTTGGTATATAACTTCGAAATATGCCTGTCATTTTTAAGAAGAAATTCTTGAATGACCTGTTTTTTACAGGATATATTGGGTATTATGGGATCTTGCCTTGAGTTTGGAATTAAACTTATTTCTCAAACCACTCCTCAAAAATATTTGAGTTCATATTTTTGTGGTAATCCACTTTACATTCTTCCAGCTTTTTACCACAAAAATTTCTGGCCATTTTGAACCCAACCATCCATAGATCCACAATGCAAAATGACCATACGGGATCCTCTGCTTGGAGGTACATCTTTTAGCTGATATCCAAATAATAAATCTGTTTTTCCTTTATCTCTAAATTCTTTTATTTTCTCTAAATATTCTATTCGCCACTTTGCGATTATTTGGCTTCCATAACGGCAACACTTTTATTAACAATTTTAAATTTGAAACCCAATTTTTTAAGCCTCCGTAATAAAGTACTTTCGAAACAAGGTGTTTGAGGCTCTGTAAGTTTCTTTAAAATTATTTCTGGTGGGAACTTCATTGTTTTCATATTTTTCGTAAATTAAATTTCCTAAAAGTTTTCTTGTGGCCAAGTCCAAATATCTGGATTCCTGCATCAGATCTCTTTTTCCTTGTTTTGCTTCCTTTCGTTACAAGCTGACATAAAGTACTGTAAGGAACCTCCGTTAGCTTTGAGACTTTTCTCAGCACTGTAGCATAGCCATTTCATATGTGCACGGTCCCAAAAAAAATGTTTCTTTTCTTGTGAAGTTCCTTCTAAATCCTCGCCTAAATCTGAATCGTCGGATTGAACCTGGTTCGTTTTCAATATCAGGATCCACATTTTCAACTTAATTCTTCTTCAATGGCCTCGAAACAGTAGAATTTTTCTACCACGGCCGAAAGATTTACTATAAACTATTACAAGAGTCTTGTTAACAGTTAAACTCTGCTGGTAATACAAAGCACACAATAGTTAATTTAGCGTGTGGTTGCTACTATACTTACACTCGTCAGAAAAACCAAGCCCGACCCTGTCTCAGTTTTTACTTACGACGAGGCAATAATCTGATTTTTTTACGAACTTTTACGGCTTTTTATACGATATAGCAGCCTGGTGTACCCTAGGCAGACGTGGGCCTGTTGCTGGAACCATTGGTCATATATTCTGTTCACGTAGGCGATTTCTAACAGTTTGTAAAGAAACATTTACATTTCCAGCTGCTACGAATTCCATTGTGTCCATTCCAAGTGCTCGAGCAGTACAATGTCGAGTCCTTAAGGCTGTAACTCGTAAAAATCGGTCCTCCACAGCTGTAGAAACTCTTCTACGTCCTTGTCTAATCTATATATATATATATAGATTACTAGTCATGTACGTTATACCTAAGTCCAGTAAATATATTTTTACGGTACGGGTAAGATGTTTCCGGACCAGGCGATAGCAGATTCGTATTTATTATTCTGTCATCACGCTATTAACTGTCGTAAAATGGATCAAGAAAAATTATTAATTCCTGAGGAAATTTTGGATAGAAACGTTAACATCGTGAATGAAGATGTGATGATGGATTACCTGTTAGATTTGGTGAGTAATTCAATCCTCTACAGTTTCTGAATTAAATTTTTAGCAACCTGTTTCTGTAACTAATTCTTTATACATTTTTCGTACTTCCGGGACCAAAGTAAGAACTTCGCTCGCTTATTATAAGGGCTGAAGTGTAACTTTCTGTTATTTTATGGCCGAGTGCACCGTACGTGTTAATCCTGGATTATGTTTAAGTCTGACTTATTTTGACATATTTGCATGCAAATGTGTCAAAATAAGTCAGTCTTCCATAATCCCGGATTAACACATACGGTGCACTCGGCCATCAGAAATTAATATTGACGAAAATCCCGGAATGACTTAATTATAAACAAAAGTAACAGATTTTTTATTGATTTAATATTTACCTAAATTAATGTTGTTACAGCTGGTCATATAAACTAGCCTTTCCTGGGTGAATGAAGCAGATACTTAACCTACTTTGGCTGCCCTTTTATCAATATCAGATAAAAATTTATTCACTCATACATAATCGAGGTCATGACACTAGCAATGACAATGTCTCCAAATTAATCTGGTCACAACGCAACATTACTATGGTTGCGAAATTGTCAATCAGTGACTCGCATGTTTCTATGTGCTTTTTTATTCGTTTCACTTTCGTAAGTACGAAAAATATCATATACCTGAGTACTTTTAATCCCTCAGGTAAATTATGGCCCTCTCTACGCTCGGGCCATAAACTTTTCCTTCAGGATTAAAAGTGCTACTTCGTATAAAATATACTATTATTTTTTAGTTAAATGAATTCAAAAGTTCGTCTCTCTAGTCCAAGACGGTTAAGGCAATGATGGTCGAAAATTTGGATATAGATATCTATATTTCCTAAACTGAAGGCTTTAGGAAGAAACAGTGAGTTGGTTATCAAACAATTAAGTCGGAAACGTTGAATCTAGAATAAGAACCAGAATTTTTTTTTTAATTATTAGATACCCTTTTATAAAGTGATGATAGTATAGGAACAAAACCTTTAGTCCTGTTGTGTTTTTTTTAGGTATTAACTTAACTTGGAATAGCGGGTGGGTGTCGTCGAGAAGAAATTAACTCAATAACTTGTACAGATATTGAGTGTACTGGTACACATCTGGTAATTACAATACAAAACACAAAAACAAACTAAAGAGTGTTTACCGTAACACACGAAACAGAAAAATTCTTGATTTATTTATGATGTATTTATCATCGCGACCCAAGGATATACGCCATCAGTTTATTTTTATGGAATATGATCAAGGGCGGGAATCCATTCAATTGGAGATGTTAAATAGCCACATTTTTTAGATTGTCTGATGCCGATAAGTACACGGGGCATTGTTTTCGTGGAATGTCTGCCACTTTACTAGACGATTCTGGAGCAGATCTTTCGCTACTTAAAAGACACGGGGGATGGAAAAAGCCTTCTGTTGCAGAACAATACATTGCGGAATCAATGGAGAGAGAAAACAGGGTAGGTGAGGGTCAAACTGAGAACATAATTATTATCAATGATAATTCTACTAAATATTTACAAATTGTAAACATGGACTAATCCCCAAACATTTTGCATTGAAATTCCTTCGACTTAGTAATTAATTTTTATAATGCGTCAGGGTAATAATCAAAATGAAAATTCTTATAATTTAAATAATATATGTATTTAAATGTGAAACATGTACAGGATGTTCTAAACTTATGCTTATTAACACGTCATTATTTATCACCCCGTACATTCATATTTCTATAATAAAAATGAACCATATTTACCGCCTCCAGAGCAGTTGAAGAAACTCACACTGCCTTGCAAGGGAGACCTTATTCAGTTAGTAGGAACAAAAATATCGTACATTATATTGAACACATTCTTTATGTGACCCCTTATTCGTTCTCAGCAGTTTATGTCGAAATATTAGGCTTAAACAAATACATCAACAAATGTAATTTTTCAAATTTATAAATGCAAATGCAATGCTCCTGTGAGCTAAAAAACTTCTTTTTGTCTTAAGTGGTTAATCACTGGTACCGTTGCCTTATATCTCGGAAACTATGATCGTATGGGAGATAGGGGAAAAAATTATGGAATAAATCTTGTAATAAATGTCCTATTTCGTCTGCTTTAATTTTGTATAGAGTATATCTATGACGTATAGTTCAGATATAATCTAAAAACTGAAAAATGGTACTAAAATGGTATTAGTACGTTTATCTCCTAACAAATTCCTGAAAAATTGTATTCGTTCCATTTCTCTCTACAACCTTTCGTTGACGGGACTAATATAATGTATATGGAGTAATGTTGCCTTCAATTTTGTCGTTCTTAATCACAGCTTCTTGATTCTAGTTTAATACACTGAATATAATTAATTTTAGGTAAATATTTGCCTTTATAATTCCGTATATTTTAGGAAGATATTACCTACAGTTATTAACTCTTGAAGGCGTAAGCCTAGTTAAGGCCTTAAAGGTATCAAGAACAAAGGTCTTACGTCATTTGCTTTTGCTCCAAGGGAATGTGGTGTTAACTGTTATGAATCTATAAATATTTATCTCAACTGATTTCATAACTTTGCAACATATTATCTGGATATACCTTCAGAATAATTTGCCTGAGGGATTGTAATAAGGCTAATCATAGAATAACGTTTATATAGTAAATAATATATATATAGTTAAATTTGTTTACTGTTTGTTATTAATCTTAAATCCTGAACGAAACAAACGTAGGTAAATATGTAGTTGTCATCTGGAAGTGCAATGTGCATAGTGTATAGTGCGCCTTACCGATCTGCCTTGATGACAATAATGTTGATGAAAAGTTAGCTTGTTGTTGATTGGCTTGACATTGCTATGTTTATGAGTACACCATTCAAAACTATATTTTTTGTGCTTATTTCTTCCCTACCACCTCAAGCGTCGCCAAGGAATATCCCTGGGGAGCATTCTAAAGAATAGCACTGTCAAATGAGTGCCAGTGGAAGGGACGACGGATATCTTCTGGCTATTTTATAAACAGAAACCAAATACATTTAGATTTAATAATAATAGGCAGGGAAGAGTGTGTAATGGATATTTTTATTTCAGACTCTAATGTGTAATTTCACAACTATCTAATAATGCAATATATGATGATGATTATGATGATGAAGACGATAAAAATATATGAAAATATGCGATTTGGGATATAATAATTCCAACGAACACATCCCTCGACCACGTGGTGATATCAGGAATTAATATTGTCGGCCACGATGGTTCCTTTTGTATGTGTTTATATGGTATTTTTCGCATTTTTACGTGGAACGTAATATGCTTGTTGAGAATTAACTTTTTGTGAGTTACGGTAATATTTATAATATTTATATTCTATAACAGTTAATGGAAAATATCATATTGATCATTATGAAACTTTAATGCATGTTACAAAGATAAATATAAAAGAATAAATAAATGAAAAAATATTAAATATTTTGTAGGTTCTGTGGTCCTTAGTTGATAATTACCTGAAATAATAACCTTTTAATTAAGAAGATAAGTGAGTAATTCGTTTCTTATTTGTTTTTTATTTATTAAATATATGTTATTTCCATGCATCTCACTGACATACGAGGTAGTGTAAAAATAGGTAGCTTCGAAGTTGCATCAAATGTGACAAACATTTACAGCCTCGATAGCTGTCGATGAAAATTCGGGGTTTGTATTTGTATACAATGAGCTACGGGTTTGAACCCGGCAAGGAGTATATTTTGTTATACTATTACTGTTGCTTAATATATACACTAAGTATATTGCAACAATAGCAATAGCAGTAGCAGTAGCAGAGTAAGGAAATAGATAAATTATTATAAAACGGAGAGAAAACGAAAAATAACTTTTTATTTACTTTTGGAGAAGAAAAAAGTACAAATTTGGTTTTTTCAATTTGCCAAAAAAGTATTTCCAACATTATTTACTGGTAAATTTTACATTGCAGCATTAGCATAGAAAGAGTCTCTAAGTGAACTATTTTAAGATACACTATGTTATTTATATCAATAACTACTGTGTCAGATAGTCTGGCGACTCGTCAGAATTTCATGGTTATTTTCACTCTCATGTTCAACAGATGGATATTACATTTTGTTTGTATGGAAATCGTGTTCTTTATTTAATAAAGACAATTATATGTAGACCTTTTCTGTTCATATTTTCTTATCATTAAATTGTGCTAATAGTGTGACAATTTTCTCATCATCTTAGTTTCAAAACTTACCCTATAGCCAAACCGTCGCAGATGATGTTTTTCCCCAATGCCGTGAAAGGTTTATTTATCTAATATACTATTTTGTTTATGCGACCCTCATACTTCTTCAATTATATATTATTGTTCATTATGGTAATTTTCTTCTGCGTCCATGTTAACCACGATACTAGGGATATGTAATGGGTGGGTGATCTAACAAGCACCAGTCGCATGTCGCGCGACTCTCGCCGTTCCTCGTCTTATAATAATAGCCATGCAATTTGCAGGACTCCAAAGGTCAAGTGAACTTGCAATAAAAAATATATATTTTCCGAGTTTTCCTGCTGCATGTCGATGAAAAAAATGAAAGTTTGTGACGTGAAATCCATATAATTTTGGGTCAATTTTTATAATATCAGAGAAAAACACAAAGATCTTGTATAAGTGTAACAAAAAATTGAAAGATTTTTAAAAAATTTCTCTGGCTAGTTTATAGGGAAAAGGTACTAACTACTCTTTCACGCAGTGGAACAACGGAAAAAGAAAATATCTTCAATATCTACAACTATCAATAAGAACAAGCACTGATGACTTACCACTTCATACATTTTATGATCGATCCGTAAGCGAAAGTACAGTGGCGAGCAATTGAAAATATACGATTTTATTTACTTAATGTAATTGTGGGTTTAGATTTAATTTGATATGTCAAAAGTGACTTCCTGTTAAATTTATTTCCATTTCATAATTTTAAACCATGGTGAAGCAAACGGATGCGGAAAGACACCCATCGTAAATTATTTAAATGCTGGGTGGTCTTTAAGTGCTATTGCCAACCTTTTCCAAGTTAGCAAAAGTTGCATATTTAAATATAAAAGAAAATGGTAGCAAGGTAAGCATTTCCATTGCAGAGAGGAGCAATTTGATTCAAAATGAAGACATGATCAATTGGTTAAGAAGAAACTGCTTAGATACTGCTGGATACGCAGTTTCCTGCTTCCTTGTGGACAGCTAGATGTCGAATTAAATAGAGCGATATAAGTAATTATGTAACTACTAAACCCTGAGTAGATAACTCAGGGTTTAGTAGACCGCAACAAATAACTAAGACTACTCTTTGCCAACAATTATGTCAACAGAGATGAATATTTCTGCTCTAATGTGATTTTCTCCGACGAAAAAATATTCAAGTCATGCCAGGATGGGTCACTTCGTGTGTATAGACCAATAAATTCGGGGTACCAAGAATATCGTTAATAGTAGCGGTCGTTTTTCTGTGAATATGTGGGTAATAATAAGCGCGGCCAGTCCAGGAGTCTGCTCGTATATGGAGGGAAGGCTAAATGACATTATAGACATTTGCTGCAAAACACTATGCTACTATCGGCGCAGCAATTGTATCCAGACAAATTTACCTTCCAACAGGACAATTACCCAATTCTGCAATTTAGTGGGGGACTGGTTCTTGGGCAAGAACAATCAAGTTTTGCCTTGCCGATCCATAAGTCCCTATCTCAATCCAACTGGGAACGTTTAGGAACGATTGGCCAAGTAAATTCACATCAAAAACAAAACAAGGAAGAACTTTGTTGGCCGTTGAGAATGCTTGGGAAAATGTGGATGCAGATTACTGTCGAACGTTGGCTCGTTCTATGTTAAAACGGGTGGAAGCAGTATTTGCTGGCAATGGAGCACCTATTAAATATTCATTTTAAAATAAATTGTTAGTTGATTTCATTTGTTTATTTATTTTATGTTTTAGCTATATTTTAAAAATAGGAATTACACCCTGTTATGGCTTTATTCGATATTTTTTAGTACCAGATTATAATCTAGACATAAAAACGTTGTCATATTGACAAGAAATTCATGTCTCTATATTATCAAAAGACACAATTACATGATCCTAAAATAACAACAAAAATTTATAAGAGTTGTTTACTTTCAACTGCTCTCGAGTGTACAAATAGTGTGGAACTTAATAAAGAAATTTGGAATTTAAATTTGTTATAGTGAAAATTATTTTCCTTTGATATTTACCGGTGCCGCACAGCCCCTGATTTTTCAAAAACGAAGTAAAAAACGATACTTGCATTAAAGCTGTTTAAAAAACAGCTTTAATCTTGTAAATATGTTTATAATTACATAACACAATACTAGTTTGGATTTTATGCGCCACATCACTTATTTTATATTTGCGATATTTGACATTTATCGATGAAGCAGGCGTTAGCTACCATTGTTTCAGTTTTACTTGCTAGTGCGCATCATAATAAGTTAGTGGAGTTAACGCGTGGTTTAGTGTTTTTAGTGTTTTTTAATCAATTTTCTTGATTATTTCCAACAAACCTTCAGTGACAAATTTGACAATGTCTGCTAAAACCTAGTGCCTAAAACTAGTAATTTGTGTTTGGTGAGCTAAAACAATTAGACTTGGTGAGCTAAAACAATTAGCAAAACACGATAGTCTTTTGCCAACATACCAAGATGTCATGAAACAATATTTATGGGTTCAATTTAACTTGAAATCTGACAGCTGAAATCGGGAACCTGCTGTTTTGGGAAATATTTAAGGTCGGTATTGACGTAATAAAAAATAAATGGGGAAGTTGATGGAATTGAACCAACATTTTTTTATTCACGAATCATAAAAATGATTGAGACTATCAAGACAAATATAGAAATTTAGAGGAAAGTATTAAGAATATGAAGAATAATCCCACATTCAATATAAAGTTGCAAAATTTTAGAGAATCAGCAAAAAGAATTTCCGTTGTAGGTTCTTGCGAGTGCAAAGACTTTTCTTTGTGTAAATAAATGCTGCAAAGTTTTTCGTGTACCAGAACAAGAACGTAACTTTCTCGAAGACCAAATGAATAAAAGGTGGATGGTAATTTAGGATAAGTAAATATAGAAACTACAAAGAAAATAATAACAATGAACAAAAGGTAATTGTCAGAATCACATTAAGAAGATAAAGAGCAAAGAATAGACATAATTTTAAACAGGAAGAAAGGCGACATGAGATAATTTTAGGCTTGTATATTGACGACAGAAAAGATTAATTCACCGGTTCAACTGAAGCAACGGGAAACAAATATATCGGAAAATTATCAAGGAAGAACATGTGTTATTACAAGAGCCAGGTACAAAATACATCGGTCATATTTCTCCAACATCTTCCTCTGCTAATAATATAGCCGATGGGATTCTGGCGCAATTTCAAAATAATATTAATATTGAGAGTTCAAATTTAAAACTTATTGGGTGCGACGGAACTGCAGTCAATACGGGACATAAAACTGGGGTTATCAAAATATTGGAATCGAGATTAAAAACATCCTTACAGTGCATAATTTGTTTACTTTATGCGAATGAGCGGGGACTTTATGAACTGGGGATTGAAAAAGCAGGAAAATTTGTATTTTTGTTCAAGTATTATATTGAGAATTAAAATTACTTTAGTGTTTCAGTTTAATATTTTTTATTTTCCATTTGCTTGTGAATGTTTTTTTCTTATTTTCGTAATTAAAAAAGAATAGTTATTTATTTTCGTTAAATAAATTTTCTGAAAATTATCATTGGCACTGATTTAAATAGTGTTTTTTTAATCAGTTTATTAAAATCATCATATTTATCTTGATTTTAATCGATCGATTTATATAAGCCCAACCCTATTATTGCTAATGGTATCGTTATTAGATGTACAAATTATATTTGTTAGTGATAGTTACACTAGTATTAATACTTTCATACTACCATTAATAATAAAATGTAATGCTCGATCTTTATCTTTCAAAAACTTCATGTTCTCTGAATAAATTACAGAAAACGTCAATGGAGGTTATAACAAGATGATGATGATCGAGAAATCAAAAAAGCAGATACGTGTGTTGGAACAATCTGTGCAATTGCTCGTCAGCCTCAGTGTAACAAGTTTTTAGTACCTTTGGGTTAGTACATTCTGATTTATGAAATAAACTGCTGATTGAAAAAGCAGGAAAATTTGTATTATAATGAGAATTAAATATAAGTATTATAATGAGAATTAAAATTACTTAAGTGTTTTAGTTTAATATTTTGTATTACCGATTTGCTTGTGAAAGTTTGTTTGTTGCCTTTGTAATTAAAAAATACTAGTTATTTATTTTCGTTAAATAAATCTTCTCGAAATTACCATTGGCTCTGATTTAAATAGTGATTTTTCAAAAATCAGTTAATTTAAAGCAGGATATTTATCTTGATTTTAATCAATAATTTAATCAATAATAAAATAATTTATATCAGCCCAACCCTGATATTGCATATGATATCATTATTAGAAGTATATATTACATTTGACAGTTATAGTTACACTAGTATTAATAATTTCATTCTCCAATGGAATTGTGGGATGCCGGCCTTAATAAATAAACGAATTAACATTTTGATATAGGTAATTAAAAACAAAAACCATTGCACGTCATCAACTGACCACCGAACACTGCTGCGAAACCTGTCAGATTGTAGTAAGTATAAAAGAAATTTCATTTGTACTTTGAGGTTTGGGCGAAGTAAACAAATTATCGAGAAGTTAAAGAAGATAAGTATTACTTATTTATAAGCCATTTTCTAAAGAGATGATCGTGCAACTGACTTACGTTTTGCTAGTTAATTAATTATTATGGTACATTATGGCAGCACTAAAATAAATTTATCGAATGAATACCATCGAGAGTACCATTTATTATGTCAAATCAGTGGTAGAAATCTTTCAATAAAATTGTAATTGTTTTGTAGCTAACTGTGTTACATAATTATATTTAGCCACTCCAGATTTAATCCAGACATTTATTATATTTTCTATAGAAATAAATCTCAAATTCGAGGTCAGATTGAAGTACCTATTGCAACAGTTTACTATAGTAGGTATAATATGTACCAACTCACTTCGTTTGTACACATAATAAATAACATTCCGATTTTCATTAATATGATGTGTTACATGTATTATGATGTATTGGTGCATCTTAGTACGAGGACGTTTCTTTTTGGTGGACACATCAGTTCATTATTTTTCACTGCTTGTGAAATCTTACTGACTGTAGATAAAGGTAATAGTGGCCCATTATTTTCACGTCTGTCTCAAATTTGATACAAGCCTCTTGCAGCGGCTAGTCGACTGCTTCGGCATTTTCGTATAAACAAAAATCCAACTGCATTATCTTTTCTGATCAATCACGATACAGGGATAATTGTAAGCTTTGTGAACAGTTTAAATAACGTTTAAATATTAGCAAAACTATATTAATTTACAAATCATAGCGTAAAGCGTAAATATTCAAAATGTAGGTAGGTATTACTGTCAAGTGTCGAAGAAACCATGGCAACCTCACATATCGGACGGTGTTACCAACCGCACTTACCGGCCTTATTCAAATTCTTCTTCTTCTTGCTCTTGTTTTGAGTTCCCTATGTTTATTGGTATTCTATTACTTTCGTACATATCAACACATCGACATCGTCAATCACAGACATTCAACATAACACACCTAGCTTCTTGCATCTTCTTCTTCCTCTAATTACCTACTAGTTACAATAGAATCCTTAAAACTAACGTGATCTGTGAGTGTTCGAATGCTCTGTTTAAGCGGGATTTAATATTCAAATTTTATCTTTCTATACATTAATTCACCCAAAGTATTACGCAATATTCTGTGTTACTGTATTACTCATATAGGTATGACATAAATATATGAATATACACAACTTGTTATTTCTGTGATTATTTATTTATCATATAAATGTAGATCAATGTAATATTTTTAATATTATTTTGGACGAAACTATATTAAGAAATTTTAGGAACAAATAATAGTCTATAAATAAATCGATGGAAAGTATGCCTGATACTGACTTACTTATTTTGAGACGAAATCTGAGGACTGGAAGCACTGTTTAATAACTTCCACCACGGTATTGTTAATAATACATCGAAGTTTATAGTATCACACACTACACTAGTGGATTAAACTCACTCATATTAAGTAATTAAAATAACTACCGCACTCACTGATTTTCTCGAAACCGAATCATCCACGCTACGTTGCAGATGTAACAACATCTACTTCAGTCCGAATACTGACTACTATTTTCATTCTAACAAGTTCCAGCTGATAGTTCTTTGACAGATATGAATTTGGCATCGTTTAAATGCACATGGTGATCTCTTTGGCAAACCGTTGCGTTGTTATAAAGCGTAGGTAAGACGTAGGACAGAGCGAACATTTCGTTTTCAGAGCGGTAATAGACATTTTTATGAGCCATATACAATCGCGTATTATAGGTGTATTATGTTTTATGGGTAGAGTCCATTCAGTAGACTTCGATTCACATTAAATGTTTCCTTGTTTATTTTGATGGAAATACAAAATAGGTAAAAAAACTTTTAACTTAATCGGTATTATTTTTACTTACTAAAAACGACAAAATAATTAGGACACAAACCTGGACCTTCCTGAGCTTCTGACGTTTGGTAAGAAATAAAAACGTGGGGTGCATTTGAAATATGGTTTTTATGCGCCCCACTTTTTTATTTTGTAGTTTTTAGTACAACTGATGATTTAAAATTAAACCGTTTAGGTTAAAAGTTTTTTTTACCTATTTTTATTTTATAGTTTTTAATTTTTTTAAGTACCACTACATACTGCCTCCATCATCAAACCCTCGTCAGCATGTAATGTATGTCCTCGAAAGCAACCAAATGAGCCCAGTAATCTTAAACAACTCCAAGTACCAACTTTGAGATAAATCGGTTGATAAATTCGATAGTCCTCCATTTTCGATTCGCCATTTTGATTTTTTAAGTTTGAGTCAAAATTGTATTGAATGACTTTAAACACCACAAAGTTTAAAGTTTGAGACAAATCAGTTCATAAATAGGATAGTCCGCCAAGATGCAAAAAATGCGAAGCACGGTCCACGGTTTCTTTAGAAATTCCGAATTGCCCACTTTAGATAAGGTGGTGCAAGGTATAAGTGAAAATGATATTATACCTAAAATGTGCACGGCTAGTCTGGCAAAAGTTTAGAAATACATGATATACGTATCGAAAGTAGAGAGCAAGAGTATTCTCAGAGAAAGATATGAAATAGATATGCTTGGCGGATGGATTGATTATCTTCGAAAAATAAAAAGTTTCGGAACCAAGGGCGAAAAGTTTATTACATTGACGAAACATGTATCAACGGATGATAGGATGGAAACTGTAAAACCGTAAAAATGCACGGCGAGCTGCGATTGAAGGCTGCACAACTAGTTTTTGAAATGCCGATGCCGCCTGGAAAAGGTCGCCGTTTAATAATATCGCATATTGGAAGTGATAGTGGATTTTTGCGTAATGGGGAATTGATATTTCAATCAATAGAATTTTTTGCTCTATTTTGGAATATATATTTATTTTATTTTTCTGTTTTAAAGTTTAATTTTCACGGCTTATTAGCTGTTTTGTACATATTTATTTTTGTTTCTTATGGGAAATATGGTTACATGGGCTAATATGGGTTTGGAGACAAAATGAACGTCGATTGGTGTAACGAAGATTTCCATACATCCATACTGTATATTAATCTGGACTTTCTCTATTGGATTTTAAATGTATCGTACATGTGTGACATAAATGTGATGTACGTCCAGTGCCTGTCTTATATAAAAAAAATTGTAAATTCATTTAGATACGTAAAAAGTTACCTTATTAATATCACTATTAAGAATATCCATTAAAATGACAAAACAGGTTTTCCCATGGATACCCATTGAATATACCTTTAGAGAACCAAAGTGAACGGGAACGAAACTGAATGTATATTCTAAAGCAGAACATCGATTAATATAACAAAAAATAATATTTTATACGTGCATCCTCAAAGGATATCCGTTTGTGTACTAGAAAAGTACCAATATACCTCTGTTGGATGGCATGTATTAGGACATTCATGTAGTTAAGAATAAAATTTTTATTCTTAACTGTTAAGGGCAAAATTTTTTGTATTCGCAACCGTTTGCGAACGACACACACCGGAAAATGAAAATTTTCAAAAATAAGATTTTTACCTCACATTTTTCATCAAACATTTCTTCCCATATAGCACATAATGTTTTTCGAGTATTTTTTTTATCCATAGCGGATGTGAAACACAAATCTTTTTAAAAATGTTTTAAGGATGTCAGAAAAATTATCAATATACTGTCTCTCTCTCTCTCCCTATATATATATATATATATATATATATATATATATATATATATATATATATATATATATATATATATATATATATATATAGATATATATATATATATATATATATATATATATATATATATATATATATATATATATATATATATATATATATATATATATATATATATATATATATATATATATATATATATATATATATATATATATATATATATATATATATATATATATATATATATATATATATATATATATATATATATATATATATATATATATATATATATATATATTTGGAGGGTTTATCTTGGGATAGTAGCAATAAAACGACTGATTAGATTATTTGACTTTTTTTCTGCTCGTCGTTTTACTATCCCAAGATAAACCCTCCAAAAATATATAAAGATAGCAAAGAAATTAGAAGATAAATACTCGACCCGGTCGAGGAAAAATCAAAACAGTGGCACTGTCCACCCATGAGATGCAGCAGCATGGTTTTGAACACATCCTCTTACATTCATTTATCGGCTGCTACGCAACATCTGTAACTTTTAGGAGAAGCAAGGTGGGCTTTTGAAAATTGTCAAATTGAAAATCAGAAATCGTCAAGGAAGCGGCAGTGATCTTTGCCGCTGCACCAAGGATTATGGTAGTGGCAAATATGGATGCCGGAAAGCAATGCTGAACTGTTCTGCGGCATGCCTCCACTGCCAAGGGAATTGTCTCAACGGCGCGGCGCGGCGTGCGTGAATTTATGTGAAATAAGTTAATATGAAATAAATTGTAGGTAGGTATGTGATACCATATAGCACAAAACATACTACGGCTATCCGTTTTTTCTCCATTATTAATCCGGGTCCACGAACTTTCATCGAACGTCCAAAGGATAAAACAAAATAGGTAATTCTTTGGGCATCAATTAGATGTTCTTTTTTGCCCTCTAAATGGATATACAATTTAAATATATTCAACCTACTTTAAATTTTTAGTGGATCTACAGATTGGGGGCCACCCATAGGATAATATTGTTTTATATCTAAATGAATATCCCAATTGTTGACATTTATAAGACGTACTTTTGAACGCAATTGGATATCCTTAAAATTCACATGCATGCGATATTCTCTTTTGTAATTTAAATTGATATTATGCTTAAGAATATCCGTTAGAAGCTCTATTTTGTCCCCTAAATGGAGATGTCCATTATTGTTTCTGTCCCATATTTATCCGAAAAGGTTTATTACCTCTTGATCAACGCTCTTACTGCAGATAGTGTATTTTTTTGTATAATTCACAGATTTGCATTTGCATCTGTGAGAAGCTGAAAATTAAAACAACAAGTTGTTCAACGGATTTCAAAACAAAAATCGCAAAAAATTTTTTTCGCTTTGATATTTTGTGCGACAAAATTAAGATACGGTAAAATAAGAGACAAATTTGTTCAAAAGTGGTATAAGAAGAAGTGTCGATTATATTATATTATTTTTATGTTGTATTATAGAACCTCATTACTCATTCTCAATTAAATAAATCTTAAATAATCAAAACTGTGGTTATCAAGGAGCTTTAATTAAGAAACAAAAATAAATAGTAAAAATGTATAAATAATCTGCTGCCATTTATTCAAAATACAATGGAGGCTTTGGATAATAAAAAATAATGTAGAAAAATATTCCCAAAATAAAGCACGACATCATACTACTTTTATTAAATTCATATGTCTAGATGACTTTTAGTGTTGTTTAATATAATAATAATAATTCTGTTTGAAATTATGTGACATAAGTTGTACCACAGGGATTCCATTTAGGACGTCATTCGTCAATATTATTTATTAATGATTTTCACTTATGTTTACAATCAAATTTCTATTTACATTCCGATGACCTTAGTTCTGGATCCCTTATCCAGAACTATTCAATCGGATTGAAACTGTATTAAATTAAAGTAATCCAAACAGACTGTTACCATACTGTGAAATAACCCGCCTCAAATATGCAAAAAAAATATTAATATGCAAAAATATTTTCATATGCCTTTCAGGAGATTTCAGGTGATATTTATTTTACAACTAATTATGATGTTGGTGATCAACCATCAAGAACATTATCGATTAACAAATATCTAGAACTAGTATTGTATTCGAGGCCTTAAAGACACAACCGATAAACTCTATTAAACATCGTCCAATGCCTGTAAATGTTCTATGTAATATAATCATTTTTTGCTATTAAATTACAATTTTCCAATAATGTGAAATGCAAAGTATGGTACTTTCCTACTGATTATTTTGTTTGCGGATTAATTTTGCAGAAAGCCTATTTGAAAAACATCCAGGACTTTGACGGAAGTAAACCGTTAAAGCCGATTGCCTGCAACATTATCGAAATTGCGATTTCGTATCAATAGTGTGTCTGTGTGCTACTACTAGACCAGTCATATAGTAGGCACATTAAAATCGCAAACTAACGGCTTGACCTGATTATTTAATACCTTGTTAGGACCACTACCATTAGTGTAGTGTAATATACAAGTTAGCAGCTTCGAAAAACTTGTGATAACTTAGCAACTTAGATAACGTAGATAACTAAGATAACTTAGATAACGTAGCTATATATATATATATATATATATATATATATATATATATATATATATATATATATATATATATATATATATATATATATATATATATATATATATATATATATATATATATATATATATATATATATATATATATATATATATATATATATATATATATATATATATATATATATATCGATATATATATATCGTCTGATTCAGCTTGAAAACTAGGTAGTGGATCGTCGACGTCGTCGTCTTCTCTTCCTTCGGCAATCTGAATTACGGCGACGTTTTGGCAAGAGATGCCGAAGCAAAATTTGTGCCCAGCATTTAAGATTTCTTGCTTTTTTTTGTAATTTGAAAATTTGTCCCTACTATGTATTATAATAATATACCTATATGCTGACAGTCTAAGCCTTGTAGCATCGAGACCGCGGAGTCGGACCGAAACCTAACGATACATAAGGACGAATTGGGGACAAAATGGCAAAATACGTTATTTGTGTGACTGCACTATGTTGTAGGTTATATGTAAAATCTATGTGTTTCTCATTAGTACAAATTTTCTAAGCAGATATGAATTAAAGTAAATTTGCAGTGCGTGAAGAAATTACAATAACTTGTCTTTTGTATAATCTGTACTTATATAATTCGTATTATAGTAAGATTTATCTAAGCAGATATGAAATGAAGTAAATTTGCAGTACGTGAAGAAATTAAAGTGTAAGTACGTTATAGTTGGATATTTTTTGGATTTTTTAGCATTGTGAAGAAACTATCAGACCTATGGAGGTCGTTCTATGCTTATACTAAAGCTAATTACATTTGGTACAACATCTCCCCCTATGACTTCATCCGTAAAATGAGTATTTTCTCCGATTTCGGGAACTAAAGTGGACCAAATCTTAGTTTCACTTTTTTGGAAAAATTTGCCAATTTTTGGATGGTTGTATCTTGGTAACTATTGAGCTGGTTCTAGTCTCAAAGTGAATCTACTTTAGAAACCTAATAACAGGAGATATAGTGAAAAACCGAAATAAGTGAGATAATTTTTTTGAGCGCTACGAAGGTAGCACAGGTCTTTCGAAACTGCAAACTTAGATATACGAGTATACTACTGGTAGTGGTCCTAACAACATATCAAAAAATCAGAACAAGCCGTTAGTTTGCCATTCTAGCGATTTCTCGCGACTCACATTACATGAGTCACCCTGATTTTGCTATTAAGGTTATTTTAATAATTAATAATTTTCGTATTTGTTTAGAGACTAGATGACAAATGAGAAAGCCTGATATCAGTTTGATAGCGTATTATTATTATATTTATTGAATAGAAAAATAATAAAATTTCTTGTACAAGTACTGAAATTGGACACCTATTAAGTTATGAGGTCCGATCCTGTGTCATTTATTTTCAGACGCGACAGTGTCTTAACTCGTATCGCCCACTCCAGTGACGACTGAAATAAACCCCACTGTTTGAATGTATGTTTATTCTGCTTAATGTGTTTTCGAATCATTATATCAGCAACCAGCTTTTTCACGATTCTTATTTACTACATTAAATGACACTGAATAATATTGGTACCCAAAGCTCAAATTCATTATTTTTGTAAAGTAAAATCTCATTAAGTACTCACTATATGGTCTGATTAATAAACAATAAAAAAAGCAAAACATACCGAAGATCTATACCGGGTGTCATCCAGATAACTTTCCGGTTGCCATTTCTTTATTTGTTAACAGATAGAGATGAAACTTCGCATGCATCAAATATTGCATGCATCAAAGTGGCTCCAACTTTTGATTTTTAAATAGGGTAACCTGTATATTTTAGCATTTTTTGCATATAGACGTTATATTATATATAATCCGCTCAAGTTAGCCCAAAACATTGGGGTAAGGTTACAAAAATTCACATAGAGCCGAAAAATTGGTACGAATGTTCGGAAATCCATTATAAATGAAATGTGAAAAGACCCCACATTTGCAAAAAAAATTATTCAGTCAAAGTTGGCAAATATGGGTTTTTTGCGTTTTTCAGCCAAACGGCACGGTTTATCACTTTTTCTCCGACGGGTCACCGTTTCCCAGATATAACGATTCAAAAAGTTGTAAATGTTGTGTAAATGCTTCATAATATGAATAAGTACGCTGCGTACGACGTACGTACCTACATCATTGGGGCTGTAATATAAGTAAACATATTTTTTTATCAGTCTGTATAACTTATACATACAAAAAATACTACGATTATGAAAATATCAACTCGAAAGAAGCCCAGTGTCTCATTTTATACGCAAGTGTAACCTTGAGCGACATCCTATTCATTTTCAGCGTGGCAATGGAAATACTATTAGTCTCGAACGTTTCTTCGTAGTGAAAACACGTGTTTATTGTTAATATTTTCTAAAACACTCGGAGTAGTTTCCACAAACACCAAAACACTTTCACTTCGCTCGACGCGCGTTTCGCCAACCAAGTTGGCATCATCCGGAGACGATTAAAACTAATCTTAAACTACAAAATCTACCATATTTATACTATTTTTCCGGTGACGTCACTAATGATATCACCGTGAAATTTATGCGTGACTAATCACGCTTCAATGATCGGTTGCTAAGCAACGCGTAAAGCGGGCTACGGTATGACATCACCGTGAAATTTACGCGTGACTAATCACGCTTCAATCATCGGTTGCCAAGCAACGCGTAAAGCGGGCTATACGGGATAGGTCCCTTGTCGCTATTCATACTCCTATTACATTTTACAATTTCTATGCTCTCAAATGCATCCGTCTATTATTGGTCACATTTCTAACTAATTTAGTTAGAAATGTGACCAATAAGTAAGACCCCTATCCCTATTGGCCCCTAGGTATTGGCCCCTATCCGTATTGGCCCCTAGGGGCCAATAAGACCCCTATCCAGTAATATTTTCTAACCTAATTTATGTTTTTTTTAGTTTTTTTTTAGTTAGCTTTCTTTAGTTTAGTTTAAAAAAAATGTCGCAATTTTATTTCATTTGTAGTGAACTTTTAACTGAAAGTGAAATTGTAACTGTTGATCATGGCATCAAAACATTAATTGATGCAAGTATTGAAAGAGCTGATGGATTTTCGGAATACCTGAAAAACCAGAACTCTGTGACAATTAATGTGCAGTGTCTTAAAAAATACACTTGAGAGAGTTCATTGCTGCAGCTAAAAGAGAACACGAAGAAAAAGACATCTAAAATAAGTCCTACAAATACTCAGGATTACAATAGATCGTGGACTACTGGGAATATTACATTATGAAGAACACAACTTTTCAACTTTTTAAATCGTTATATGTGAATCTTAGGGGAAAAATTGTAAATGTGTAATTGCATGATCTCAAATTTTTGTCTGTTCTATTTGTATGATAAAACTTACCGTTTGGCTAAAAAACGCAAAAAAACATATGTGCCAAATTTGACCTTGAATAATATTTTTTGCAGATGTGTGATCGATGGGGACTTTTCACATTTCATTTATAATGGTGTTCGGAACATTCGTATAAATTTTTATCTTTATATGCTTTTTAGAGTTTTTGTAACCTTGCATGTCTATTTTGACCCGACTAATATACCTGTATCATATTTCTTGTCTGTTTACACAATTTCGAATGTTTCGAACACAATTTTAATTTTTACGGACCTATAATGATCGTTGTATTGTTTTAAAAAATCAAAGGAAATACTGGATTTTTTATTTGTGATTTATGTTACAGAGAGGCCCGACGTTGATAAACTTGCTTTTTTACACAACTGCTTATTCAGACCTATTTGGTTTTAAATAATTTAAACTAATAGGGGGTGCAAACATTATTTAATTCTCGAAAACAACAATATATGAATAATCAATAAAAAATGATCAAATAATCACAACTTAGCCATGAATCAAGTTCTCAGTGAATACACATTGCACTTCTATATATTTCCTTACTCCGAAAACGTTTTCCTTGACAATGTTACGTAATTCCTCAGGAGTAATTCTGGCAAATGCGTCTCGTATCCGATTCTGCAATATTTTAAGTGTTACTAGTGGCAATGTATACAATAGATTTTTTATGTGGTACCACAAAAAATCGAGTGGGGTAAGGTCGGCTGACGAGGCTGCTATTAGTAGCAATTCAAAATTTTGCTGCTAATAATTTGTTACCACATGTGCATTGTGGGGTGTGACACCGTCCTGCTGAAAATAAACACGTCTAATTTTCCGTCAGCGGTGGTTCAAAAATTTCTCAATTGGATTCTCCAAAACTTCTAAATATCACTCACCCGTTAGACGTCCCTGAAAAAATTTGTTCCGATAATTCGAGAGCCAACTATTCAAACCCAAACATTTACATCAAATCTCTCTTGGAAATTCCCTAGGTTCATTCTATGTTCATTCGCCTGTTAAACATACCGTTTTTGCTATACCTGGATTCATCTAAATACGCATGATTGAAAATGCCTAATCGTTGTGGATATTGTTTTTACCGTTATAACTCGTAAAATACTCACAATATCGAAAACATTGTTGTAGGGCATTAAATTCTTCATTGAATGAGACTAGACGCATATTTTTTGGATTACCCATTCCCATACTGGTGCTCATCAGAGGACAAATATTTACTGAAAATTTTCATTTTAATTGTTTTAATATTATCATCTAAAAATAAAGGTTTGTATGAATAATGAAGGCTCCTCAGTAAAACAAGCTAACGAAGACCCAGACCAGCTGATTGGTGCCACGGCCCTTGAGGTATCAGAGGAGCTTGAGAAGGTTGTGGTAGTTGGTGAGGCTACGGACTTCCTCATCATGCTCAATCGCAATTTATCTAAAGTATTTCCTGCCCTACCTCCGTAATTGTTTTCAAAAATCGAAGCCAGCTTCGGCAATAGCTTCAGCTTGAGTGTAATGTTCGAAGAATGGCTTGATTTCTTCGAGAAGACATTTATTTTCGACCAACAGCTTGATCACCTTCTTCTTATTCTGCCTGAAGAATGATGAAGTTTGTGTCACATCCATTTACTGCGTGGAGAAATATGAGTGGCCATCTGCTGTTGTTTGCCAGTGTGAAGCTGTTATGACCAAATACTTTTGATGGGGTCGTTCCTCTTCCGGGTGTTGGGAAATACATATTTACTGATGGTGTGTCTAGGGCATTGGGCATGATGAGGAGGTCATTATCTTGCTCTACTGAGAAGCTTTCAATATTCATAAAAAACTTCATTTTTAGTTTAGATGATAATATCAAAATTGTTATAACGAAAATTTTTCATAAATATGTAAAATTTGTCCAATTTTGATTAATGGGAACGGGTTTCAAAAAAATATGCATCTGGTCTCATTCAATGCAGAATGTAATGTCCTATAACTTTTAATAGGACCATGTTTTCGATATTGTGAATTTTTTACGATATACAATTGTAAAACCGCAAAAAAACTCTTTTGGGCGTATATTTTTACCCACACCACTTTAGCACAACTCCGACGAGGGAAAAAACTTATGGTAGTCATATTGGGCAATAAATGAAGCCAATATGACAATAAACAAGAATTAAAACAAGAAAACCTTTTGTAGCAATTATTTCCGAATCGTCTAATTTTTTGGTTTTACACTACTGGCTTATATTACGGATTAGAGATTTTGTTGAAATTAAATTAGATTAAATAAACAAACTTAAAAGTTATGATAATAATAAAATTGTCAATTTATTGGTAATATTTTATATATAAATCTACTCGATACATTTTCAGATATTACAACATTAAAAACGTGGATAAATATTGTGTTGTCTTACATCGTTTGATTGGTATTAAAAAAATAGATTTAGCTGTAATATGAAAGAGATATAAGTACTTCCATTCGAGAATGTAGTTTTTTTCGAAAAAAGTGATTTAACTTTGTACCTACCTGCAACATAAATCAACAACAAAAAACTACAATACGTACACTAGCGTGGAGTGAAAAATAAGAAAATTGCTATTTGCAAATGCCTATGGTTCTCGATTGTACTTATATATGTACATAAAGTAGTGCACGTCGATTTTTAACCAAATCTGGTCAACATTAAGAGGTGCGCAGTGACATTGAAAATGAGTAAAAAGGGCCATTTTGTAAATTAATAATTCTATTAAGTAACTCTCTACAATTTAAAAATCCGTCTGTAAAAAGTTTTTCAAATAAAATATATTCGAGTACCCTGGTAATTAGAATTTTGTGTCATAAAACGTCGATTTCGGTGAAATTGATGAGCTTGATGAAAAATTGATTAAATATTCAAGGAACTCAAAAATATTTTATTTGAAATACTTTTTACAGATACATTTTCAGATTGATAAAAAATAATTTAAAAAATCATCATTGATTTAAAAAATATTAAAAATCACAAAATGGGCCTCCACTCATTTGCAAGGTTACTGTGACACCTCTTAATGTTGACCGATTGCTTTTTGGTATATATGCAATTTTCAATTTAATTTTTTCACTCCTCGCTGACGTACACTTCTTCAATTATTTATGACTAAGAACAATTTTATGTGCGGTACGGCACAATTGATTGAATACAAAAATTGGCTGTTTAAAGTTTATAATGGCATAAAAATTCATTAAATTGGTACAACCATATGCAAAATTATCTCTAAATATCAGGAACGTGAAAATATAGAGGGTATCCCATTTAAAAATCAAAAGTTGGGACACTTCCAGTGTAACCAGAAGTCGTACAAACTTCAAAAGTAAAAAAAAATGTAGTATTGATATGTAGCATGTGATGCATGCATAGTTTCATATCTATCAGTTAACAAATAAAGATATGGCAACCATAAAATGATCTCGTTGACAATCGTTATAGTTAAAAAATCTCATATATGTAATATCTTGTATATAAAAAACAGATTGACATACTTAAAAGATATTGCATACTTTAATAACAACATGAACAAATTAAATGATATTCTGAAAACATATAAGCTTGCATGATGAAACTAAAATAATAAGAACAACAATATTGTTAAAGTAGCTGCACATCAGTTACAATAATATTTATAACATTAGCATTATTGTGTGTTAAAAGTAACCCTTGTAGGTTGAAATAATGTAATTACTACAAATAGGCCGTGAGATAGGGTACTGCTGAGTGCAGTATTTTATTTGTCTGGCATTTTGGAGCTGAATATGGCTAGTTAGCTGATGAAAATAAAAATAACGGTAGTTTTAATCGGAAAATCCATTTTCATTTACATTTTTTGTTTTTTTTTATGATCTTATATCGTCTGGCATTTGGATAAGATTGACATTGATAAATAATGCACCAATAAAAAATACGGTTTTCAATGGCCGAAAAGGTGGAGGATGGGGGTTAACTTACAAGAGAAAAGTACAATTTACCACGTTTTCTGTTTGTCTGGCAATCGAGAGAATGAAAAGTTTTCTTGTGAAAATGACGTTGAAGAATTGCCAGACGGTAATCACAGTTCGAAATGGAGCTTTCGCGGAAAATTATGCGGAAATTTCGGAGAGTTTTCAGCGATAGTAATATGCAAAAAAATATTACCAAAATGCATGCCATAGTCTAAAAGCGGACATGCATTGCCAGAGAAGTTTGGCTTTTCCATTATTTATATATAAATAAAAAAGTTTGAAAAAAAATTTAAAATTTTCCACGATTTTTTTGTCTGGCATTTCGAATTTCTATTTAAAATACGTTTAGAGTGTACATACACACCTAAAAAAGTTGAGCTCCTCGAAAATTTATTGATAAACAAAAAAATTACAAATATTTTCCACATTTCCACAATTTTAAAATTTTCCACATTTTTTTTTCGTCTGGAATTTTGTATTTATATTTAAAATACGTATACATACACCTATAAATGGCATACCAGTTGAGCTGTTTGCAAAAAGTTTTTAAAAAATAAAGAAATATTTATATTGGAATCACACCTATGTATATTATTGTATATAATACGAGTCAATTTAAAAATGAGATTTTTTTCTCTGGCATTTTGAATATTTGTAACAAAATTAATATATCATTGACAATATATGAGTGAAATTTTATTTAAGGTATGTTCTGGATGGAAACTCCCAGTGCTCCGTATTTCTCTCACTCTTGATTGTTTGCAATATATTGCAGCTCTCTCTTCCCCTTGCTTAATAATTCATCCGTTTTAACAGATTTTTCTATGGTTTCGGCTTTCGGCACTCTTCGCATAGAATGTTCCAAAATGCAAGGTTACCATGGATGCAATCTGACAGTAGAAAGAACTAATAAAACACAAAACAATGATCTAGGGTTACAAGGCATACGGAGCACTCGGAATTTTTAACCCGAACCTACCATTTGTCAATAACTTAACGTTAATGTTTTTTCATAAAACAATTTTAATTTTTCATTATTTTTTAAAACTTATTATTTATTAATAAATGCCTAACCTGTAGAAATCGTAGACATGCAACTTAATTAAAAAGTTTGAAATGGAATGTATGTTATGATTAAAGTGTTTACTTGTTTAAAGCGTAAACTAATAAGTAATTTTGCATATAGTAATTAACCAGCAATTGAGTAACGATGTACACGATTGAGTTCTGCGGTTTAAGGTTTGGCTAATGGGGTGGGTTGAAATTTTTATTATTTTTTTTTTGATACATTAGTTTGCAAATGAGCTGATTACTTTATAAACTAGCTAAATGAACAATTTAACCGTAACACAGGTAAGTATAGGTACATTTGTTTCCAGCAAAACAATTCCTTAACAAATAATTATTTATTTTCAATCTCCGAACGACTTAACTTGTATGACATTTTTAATTTAAGTAAATTTTTTTTTTCTAACAACTTAATTTGTCTGACATTTTTTAGGTGTGTATTTACACGTATGCTAAATCGAAATACGAAATGCCAGACAACACAAAAACGTTGAAAAATTTATATTTTTTCTGTCAAATTTCCTGTGTCTCGCACCGCTTTTCCAATTTTAAATTCATCTGCCAAATTAAAATTAGTTATAAATGTGTGATCTTTAATTTACCGCGCTGCCAGATAAATTGAAATCGCTGAAAACTTTCCGAAATTTCCGCATAATTTTCGGCGGGAAGCTCAATTTCGAACTGTGATTACCATCTGGCAATTTTTCTTAGTTATTTCTTAGAAAACCTTTCAGTTTCTTGATTGCTAGATAAAAAGAAAGCGTGGAAAATTGCGCTTTTCTCTTGTAAGTTAACCCCCCCTATTCGGCCATGGAAAACCGTCCGGTA
>CAXKVY010005711.1:0-17507 GCA_964058915.1 Tetropium fuscum
CTCTCTCTCTCTCACTCTCACTTCTATCACGTGTATTGTGCTGCGCGCGGATTTTTTTTTCTATAATTTTGTATTCGCCATCAACTAAAGAACACAATTTTTTATAATATTAAATAACCAAGCTGTTAAATAAAATGGTCAGGGGTGGCCATATTTAGGTTACTTATCTTAGTAATTACTATTATAGTTTGTAACAGACATATATGAGAATGAAAAAATGCCGCAGCGTCAAAGGGAAACCCGATGTCTATGAGCCGCGCGTTCCGAATTTAATCTCGTCAAAGCGTAGCCGCATCCTTTGACGATGCGGCATTTTTTCATTCTCACACATGACTGTCACAAACAATACATGAGTGTAAGATGACACATGAGTAATAAATGCATCGTATAAACAACAGTACATTTATCTTCAGATTATATTATATGATACAGAATCTGCTTGGATTTTCCCGCAGAGAAAGCTATCATATACCTTTGAAGTACCATTCGCTTAGAGGCAGGGGGGGTCATGCATGTATTTTTGCTCGAGTTGAGGATTATATTAAAAATATTAACCTGAGTGCAGTAGAGTCGGCGAGTCGTAGCTCCAGCGTGAGGCTGTCCCCGGAGGTCAAGAAGCTTTCCGCTAGGGTACATGGTCGTGTATACCGCGTAGCGTTCGCCAACAGGGAATGGTCGCAGCTTCTAGGAACGTGCTCCTTACAGTATCGGGCCAGCAAGGTCACGTTTCTCTTGCCGCTGGCTCCCGCTCCGCTGGATTGGGAAGTACGGCCTTTCGATTTATCCTTACCAGCGCTGAAACAAACCTGATTTAGGGAATTGATAAATATGCGACTGTGACTGAAAAGAAGTACGAGTTAGTAGTGTTCTTAAGTGGTTTTGTTTTCTTTATGTTGCAACGGCAATGAATAAATTCCGAAGTAGTTGGAAAGTGGTTGCTGAAATGTGCCCTGAGCACATTTAGCTGTTCCAGTCCCTTAATTGTAAAGCGCAAAAATATGCAATGATTATGAATATGATTATGAAGCATATATATAAATTCAAGGCAATTTCTGGCAGAAATAATATTCAGTTATCCTAAGAAAAGTCTAAATGGTATAATGTTAATCTCCTTCCAATATTAATTGTAAAACGAAGATAAAATTGTTTGTCCACGACCATTTGATAATAACCCGATAATATATAATTTCAAAGTGTTGTATAGTGGACCCTAATGGGTCCACTATACAACACTTTGAAATAATTATTGTACACCATAGTATTGAATAATAGCAGCCCATAATTATTATTATACAATACCTTACATTTGAATTACATATGTTACCATGACAAAACATACACTAACATCCCGAATATTTGTACTAAAAACAAAAAGCAAGACGGCTAAGCTATAATATGGCGCCGACTCGTACCATATGATGACGTTTTAGAATTGAAATATTTTTTTAAAATTCCTCCCAAAAACGCATTAAGAACAGAAAATCGACTCGTTGAAAGCCAAAAAAAAGATACTTTCCGTCTCCCTCAGTATTACATGAAAATTCATCCCCACCCTCAACACGTGCTTACGAAGCAGGTGGTCCTAAACCAAAAGTAACGAAACATTCAACTCAATATAAAGATGACCCTGTACTGGTTTTACGTAGAAAAGAAAATTTTATTGAAATGATAGAAATGAAATGATTGAAATAAGTCTAAAATACACTTCTGATTTAAATAAATTAAAAAATATATAAAATTAAATATTTTATAAATATGTATACGTCAAATAATAAATTGTATCATTATTGTATGTAATTTTCAAAGAAATAATCTTTAAATCTGCTATTAAGTACCTAAAATAACGGTTTTTTATATGTGATATATTATTTTGTTATATAATATCAAAACGTTGAACTACCTTTATCATTATTTTTGGTGCCTAGGATTTAGAACTGATTTTTGCTATATTTGGAGCGCTAAATCTAAATATGAAATCAGTTTCTCTCTATCTGCTCAACTTTTTTAGATCAGTGTTTTTTTTAACATGCTACAGGAAATGTGCAGTTCCAATTCCATTTTGTGACGTCTTAAATTACCTATACAAGGATTCATTCCTGTATATTTGCTCTATTGTTAGTCTGCTCTCTAGTTAGTTCCCAGAAAATCCACCAGATGGAGTAAGCATGCGATAGCTACTTATGTGACCGTCAATGCTTCAACTAGACTTGAGGTTAATTTGTGTTCTCGTCGTGCAGGGTAGATCGAAGTTGATGGCCCCGCGTGATATTTGTGTTAAGGAAAGGGTTGTTATAAAGTTAACCTAAAATGTATTTTCTTGTAGATTGTTGTATTTACGTTATTGAATTTAAATAAAAAGTGCTCAATTAGAAGAAGTTGTGTAAATCATCCTGATGTGTTTTGCTACATATGCGGAGAATACAAGTTAAAGTAATACAGAAAAAAATGTTGCTGACTTTGTAAAGAGAGCGTATCATGGATACTTTGTTGTTAGGGTTGGTGATCAAGATAAAACCTGGGCACAGCATCAGATCTATAAAACTTGTACAGCATATTTGCGACAGCGGACTACCGGGAAAATAAAAAGTTGAAATTCGGCGTACCGATGGTTTGGAGAGAACCCAAACACCACTTCGATGACTGCTATTTCTGTAGTAATAATTACTGGCATAAATCGAAACAACTATAGAAAGTTGACTTATCCTGATTTAGCATCTGCAAGACGCCCGGTCCCTCACTCACAGGAAGTGCCGATCCCAACGTTTCACCAGCTACCAGAGCTCTATGAGGACAATTGTTGTCTCTCTGTTGATCACGATTAAGGTACCAATCTTCGGCCATTAATAGACTAGACAAGTAATGTTGAAAATTTAGAGGCACAAGCATCTATTGGAATGTTTATTTACTTCATCTGATAGCTTCAATGTTATTGGTCAGTCAATTTCACCTTGTGTCGTGTTGCCAGTTTACTCTAAGAAATGTAATTGATTTTATGCTATCCACATTCCTCATTCGATTCTTATGTTTAATAACAGACACTGATATTAATTTATGCTAAATCTCAGCTGAAAAAATGAGATTAACTCTTGTTTTCATTACCTGTTCCAAATAGTTGTTATTTATATTTAATTTGAGACCAGGCAACGTTGCGTATGTTTTGAAGTAACTCTGTCATTATATTTGTTTGTCGTCAAACTGTAGTTATTTGTGAGAAGTGGTCATATTTAGTTTTCTAGCGGTTTAATATCCCTTGATAATAATGGTGAAAAAGTGCGACGCGTGCAAAAAGCCGTGAAAAGGGATCTCAGCATTCATTTCGGCGAAATCGAAGTACGCGTTGTTTACTAATTTGTGTTCCGTCTTTATCCCTTTCTAATATCCTTTTCTAGGTTTACATAGATTTGAATAGGACATTATTCCTCTATCTTTTTTATGCTCGAAGATACTAATGAAGGTGATAGTGATTATGAGGAGTAGTCATCAATTCCTCAACGTTTCAACCAGGATGAGTTAAATAACTTCGCCAGAGATCTCAACCTGTCAAAAGAAGCTTCTGAATTACTGGCTTCCAGGTTGAGGGAAAAAAAATTGTTGGAAGAACAAATGAAAATTACCTTTTACCGTACAAGAGAAAAGGATCTGCTAAAGGATATTTTTTTACCTCAAGAAGACAATCTTGTAGTTTGTCACAACATTAGAGGACTCCTGGGAGACTCCTATATATGCTTCGCATATAGGGAAGAAAATGCCTCAGTTGAGTACGGAAAATATAAAGCAGGAGTATTTGATGACCCACAAATAAGATAATTTATTAAGGATCCTGCCTTTGTATATTCGATGAATGAGGCTGAGCAATGTCACGGAAAAGAAGCTTCCGAAGTGTTCAGTGACTAGTTGGTTTCATCGATGACTCTTTCCTCTATCTTTGCATAATATTTGTATAATATAATAATAAAAATTCCATGTTTAGTTTTTTATTTCCAGCACTCCAGCATCATAACACCTGTAGGTTGTGTGTTATCATTGATAAACCGAAAATAATTTTGTTATTGATTAAAAAAAATTTAGCGTGCAAAATTGGAAATAATGTGGTATACAGATAAAAACTGGTAAAATCTTAAAAAAGAGGTAACTTCAAACCATTGTATTTCAGCCAATTTTTACTCTATTACAGGCAATACTTTTGTCGGTAACCATTTTCACGGAAACGTCAGCTTTCTTTTCTGAGAACCAATGCCTATACTTAAATCCACTTAGAAAGAAGTACATACACAAAAATGTTAAAAATAACAAAAAAAAATAATTTTCTCTTAATTTTTTTTACTTATTTTATTGAAAAAAATAGTTTTTTGGCTATATAGTTTGCCACTTGGAAAGGAAATTTGATTCTCTACAAAAATCGTATTTTGTGTATATTCAAAAAATTCATAGTTTTTGAGTTAAAGCTAAAAGGCTTTAAAGTGGATAAATTTCCTATCCCACCACCGATATCTTTTATATCTACATTATTTTGCTCGTGTGCATGATCCCTAATGCAAAAAACGGACCTTGAGATTTATGCACGACGATTTGCCTGAAATTACATTTAACATTATTTATTTTGCAAATACTGTGCGTATTTTCAATATACCTAATTTAAACTGATTGATGAAAACATCATTGGCTTTGCAGTCTAACTCCTCGAGATCCTTCTGGTGAACGATCAGCCATCTTGCATAATTTAGATGGTTAAACACAAAATACCGCGGCATATTTTCTTGATGGTTTCTTTAGAAAGTTCGAGGTTATCTCTCTTATAGATATCTTACCAGCGTCAGCAGGAGTTTTTCTAAGTTTAGCACCATCAACCAAAATTTAAATATAGGATTTTATTTAATTTTTCCATCGATCCAATAAAGCAACTCAATATAATTTTCTCAACTTTCTATCTTTCCACTATATATAGTCTTTTTTTCAACATATTTCAAATATCTTTTTGTGGATATTTAAGTCGACAACTATACACTGCCATTTAAGAATATTTTTGAAAGAAAATGATGCAATAATCCATTTCTTTACCGTTAAGTCCGTTATTTCAAGGTCAGAGAAAGTCATACTTAATATATTTTTTCAATTCGTCACACCCAAATTATATGGAAAAGAGTATACTCACTCCTCTTGTGCAGATATAAATTTTGGTGATTTTTCGGCGGCCATTTTGAAAAATAGGTGTATTCTCGAGTCCTAAGGGAAAATTTTTTACTAGTCTCGGGCCAAATCGATTAACGTATCGTCCTTAACACCTGTGCCAAGTGGCTTGCTTGTATCATCAAATGGCATTTTTTCGTAATATTTCACCCGAGGGCCATAGACTAATTAATTATTAAACAACTTATTTTCACGGAATATACCTAAACATTTTAAATTTCGGAAAAACAAACGAATTTTCTAATTCAAGCATAACTAAATTATTATAGGTATGAAGCACCGCAGGTTAGATGTTTACCATGTTTAAAAACAGGATTATTTCAAAACTATCGGCAACATCTAAGTGAGCGGTGATAGGCACTAAAGTAGAATTTACACCTACAATATCCGTTTGTCACGCGAGAATTTCAAGTGTGTGGTAAGTAGTTTCTACAGTTACACATTCTCCCCTATGCCTATAGGCCTAAGCTATCTTACTCCGCATAAGTTAGTTATAGTTTCAGGAGTAATAATAATGATATGCAACTTAACTATAAATCCCTCAAATTTATTCATGAATTTCCAAATCTTGGTAATATAAACATGCGGAGTTTGTTATCTTGTTTAAACGCTCGAGCCACTACTTTAAATATGCAACGGTTAAAGGTAATTTAATTGACTATTTTACCATAGACCACTTCCCAGATTAATCGTAAGCACATCAAATTTATGACGTGTTAACTAAGGATCTATATACTAAGCAAACTATTGAAAATTCGAAAATTGTACCAAAAGAAATTAATTGTTTACGGTTTTATTCAAATAATTTAATGAAGCAAACATTTTTATATAGCTATAATAATAATTCATTACACATATCAATATCATATATTACACATATCATTACAAATATCTGAATAGCTCATAAATATCTATAATTAATAGATCATATCTAGTAAAATTATAAAATGTGCAACATTCTATAGGGTAGTCTTCGCTGAGCCGGGTATTTAATATAAAAAACAAAGTATGGGGGAAAATTATTAGATATTTTTTCTGGGAACAGCGAAAAGTATAATAATTAAATCTACAGGGTGTTTGGTAAGGCGATATCGACCACGTACATACACAATGTATATTAAGAATAAAATAAAATAGTCAATGAAGGGGAGAATAAAAACAATGACAGTTAGATCCAAACATTTTTTTATGGTAACATGTTAGTCATACCCTCAGAATCATTCAGCCAACTTAAACAGCACTTTTGCATGCACTTTTTTCCACCACCCATTT
The DNA here is from genome assembly GCA_964058915.1 of Tetropium fuscum. NCBI lineage: Eukaryota > Metazoa > Arthropoda > Insecta > Coleoptera > Cerambycidae > Tetropium > Tetropium fuscum. Next base: position 6,460 of record CAXKVY010005711.1, read on the forward strand.
TTGGCCTGTCCGGGTAGCATTTTATTTTTCTATTTCTAATTCATAAGAAAATAAATATTGTGATACAAAAAAGGGTTCCTATAGGTTTTTTTTGGGTCGCTGATTATGAATCTGAGGTTAGTTTTCTGAAAAATGAACGGGAAAAGCGGAAAAACAATAAAAATTTATCGTTTTTCGATATTACTTTCGCAATTTAAAGATATTAGTTCCAGTTTTATCTGTTTTTTAATACGCCAAATTTTACCCCTTGCAAATTTTAACATAAATAAATGCAAGTCTTGTTAAGCCCTGGGAAATTGTGGAACATTCTTGGACAATGCGGAAAATTGTTCTTACAAGACCATGTATAGACATTCAAAACGATGAACATTTTTTTATCTTTTTGAGTAGTAGGTATCTAATTCATCATGAGTGACCAAAAAACTTCGAATACGATATCTTACACGGTCTTGTAATGACAATTTATCACATTTTCCAAGAATGTTCCACAAGTTCTCTAGGCTTTTTCAAGATTTTCACTTATTTATATTAAAACTCGTAATTGGCATATTGTGGAAAACGTGAAAATAATATCAGTTTTCTTGCATATCGAAAAATCAACCGTTCCATAAATACAAGGGGTAATCGAAATTTTGTTATTTTTTATCTCCTAAGTGAAATAGTTAAATTTGGCCGTACATTTTTCTTAATAAGTATCGCGTTTATTATTGATTTGATTTTCCTGCTTCAAGCAGAGACGTACCCATGGGTGTAGTTAAAGAGGTAAGCCAGTGATGTAATATTTTTATATTTTTTTGTTTGCATTTCTAACATCAGCAATCAAGTTGCGAAAATAAAGACGTGTACCTACTTTTCCGAAAGCGTATTTCTTACGGCCGAATTTTAAGACAAATATGTATTTGAAATAAAATAAAAATTGATATTGCAATTTATCCTGTTAAAATAACGACATTGCAAGGTTTTGCCTGTCAGAACTTCATATTGTGGTTTATACATGTTATTTTTCACATAATTAGTGTAGAATTATGCCAAGAACTAAAATTTAAATATAAAAATACGTTTTACAAAACAATTCCAAAGAGGATTTTGGAACAAGCGGACTTTTATTAGCAAAAAAATTTGTCTGACCCTCTACGATGGTTGACAAGTTAGGCCGCTGCGACCGAGCCAGAGTTTTAAAGCCATAATAATAACATCTACTGCATGTTTATAATATACAATCCAATATCGGGATCCACAGCGGTCCTATTGAGATGTATGTGTATTTATGTTAAAAACTCATTCACATTCGACCTGCTATAAACATAAGTAGTTTTTCGTAATTAAATCATACATATTTGTACCCTCTTTTATTTAACTTCCAACAACCCCTAAGGTTGTTCTTACACTTTTGACTTTATTTTAGGCAGATCACAGAAAAGCAAAAGCTATCGAACTGTTCATATTGTGTTAATCCGAATTAAACATAATTATTGGCCTCTAAAATTCGAAGTACTTATAATATACTGTCCGACATTGCATCCATTCATAAAATATAAAACGAATCAGTAATTCGTTTATTTCCTAACGCAGCAAATTGTGACCTATACCATGCTGTCATGGACGTTTTCTTAAAGGCGGCTCCCATATACATATATGCCGAGAAGTATTTTCGATACTAAAAAATGTTCAGCATTGACAGGGTTAACCTGGGACCCATCGACTATAAATCATGAACATTCCCACTGTACTATACCTAAGGACAATGACAGATTATTGACTTCTGAATGACATAAAGGTATCAAAAATACTGCAAAATTATTTGGGATGATATTTATGGACTAAATGGTAGAACCGCATTGGAGAGACTACCTTGAATATTGATTTTAACAAATTTCCAAGTCGCAGATTTTCTCACCATAAGTGGAAAAATATCCACCATGAAGTGGTTATCTTGAATATTGATTTTGTTTATTGACAAAAAGTTCGAGATCAGCGACCCCAAAATTCCAAAAACACGGATTTTGAGTCATTTCAGATCATAACTTCCAAATATGTCCGCCTTATTGATTATTTATTTATACAAGAAATTCATGATCGGTGACCTCAGTAGTTCCTGATATACCGATTTGAGTCGATTCCGACCATAAATTTAAAAAATGTGTGCCGTCTAGAATATTGATTTAGACAAAAAAATCGTGACCTGATTCAATCGCCATTTTTTAAATTCATCTGTACTTTGTAGCAGCTGTATGGGCGAAAATGCGGGTTTCGCCTATATGAAACATCTCAAAATGTATGATAAAAAAAATTAAATTAATAATAAGCAAATTGCAATAAACGTAAAATAGAAGCAAAAAAAGTGCGGTATTGACAGGGATCGAACCCGGCCCTTAATAATAATCAAATAGAATCAAAACAATTTATTTATACATTGACACATATAAAATTCCAGACTGTTCATAACGGTGTGTCAAACGTCCAGCAGCCCAATAGCCGACAGCCGATAATGTGTGCCGGAGTATTCCAGAATATAACAGACACATTTTCCTAACTACTGTTTTACAATTTATATGTTTTTTTTGTGCCTCAGGTGGCATACAAGATATTAAATAAATACATGGAAGAAAGAGGAAAATGGGAACAATAAGAACAAGAGAGGAACAAGTCACAAAATGAATACAATTCAATAATTTCTCTCAGGTGTTAAACCATTCTCTCAGGTAAGACACCTGAGAGAATGGTTTAACACCTGAATGGTTTACGCGTGAGTAAATTGGAGATTATTTTAGGGTTAAAAGTTTAAAAGGGAGTTAAATAGTTATTTGTGTGTTAAGAGCGCAAAGTACTGCATTGCCGCTTGCGAAAGAAATTTATTCTTTCAAAAGCAGCAATGGCAGTTTGTGCTCGTAATACATACAACATTTTTTCTACAATCGCTTAATATAGTCTGTTTTTGTATGTATTTGACATATATTTATATATGAACCGAATTTTTTTGTTAGTTACATTTCTCATGTGGCATTTTTGACAGACAAGCGGCTGCTAAGGAATTTATAATAAAGAAGCGAGCGGGAATTGACACTATTGCCGCTTTAAAGCGACAATTATGTCATCATCGGAAATGGCGTACTTTGCATTAAGAATTGAAAGCGCAAAAGCCTACCATTGAGGAGATTGTAGAAAAAAGTTTTTATTCAACTGAATTTTGAGTTTTTAATTATAATAATAATTGAGATTTGAAAATATTAAGAATTTTGTTAATTTTGTTGCTTAAATATTGGTAGCGTTTGGTAAGGTAATTTGTCTTTTATTCTAAATGGTGCAAGTAGCCGATATTACACAAGACGAGTTTTTCGAAGATATTGATGATGATATCGATATACAGTTTAAAAACGTTATTGAACATACATTTGGTTGAATACTTTTATTGAATAGTTTGAATAGTTTAGAATGTTTTTATTGAGTAAAATAATATTTTTTCAACAAAATGAGAAAGAAAACCATATCTGTATAAGAGGTAAAATTCGAAAAAATTAGCTATGTTCGAGCGGCCATATTTCAGTCACTTTTTAAAGCAAAAAATTTTTCGACCCTGCATTTTGAAGAAAATTTTATCTACCTTTTTTTCTATGAAGCAATGCCTATACCTATTTCTGACCTAAAAAAAGTTATAGGTCCATTTTTTGGTTCATTTTTGATTGCACCCCATTATCTATAAAATAAATTGATGTAGTATCTTAATGATTATTTCAGTGATCATTTATAGGTTTATGTTATAATTTGATAAAAGTGATGAGAGGTTGTTAAATCAAATAAAAACAAAATTAATAATAATTAAATGCATTAATTATTAATAAAAAAAGTGTAACAAAAAACACCGAATTTAGAGTTGAGGAAGCTGGGAGAATATTCATGCTGACATGGTGCGGGACGCCTCTGCAAAAATGAGCACTCTCAACAACTTCAGGTACGATTCACTTTTGAAACCCTCTACTTTCTTAGCAAAGAGTATAATAATTAGATAGTTCTCGCACACTATAAACTCAACCTTATTAAATCGTGAGATGTTCAGCAATCTCTGGTAAATCATTATGAGAAATAAAACTTGGAAAACAACTACTTTAAACTTCAGTAGTTTACCCGTTCTTTGCTAGACGTTTTTCATGTTGAAACTGGGTTCAGGTGTTTTATGCTTAGCTTTTCCGTTGTTACTAAACCCGACAAAATGTAAAGTTTCTTGTGGCCGTTGGATAGCAATTAATTTCTCCCGTATACTGTGTGACACTTTGCCAGGAGTTTTAAATTGTAGTTCAAAAAAGACTAAAATACGTGGTAAATCGGTCCCCTTTTTTTAAGTTCTTATTACGTACATAAGTATATAGATACGTTTATTCTTTTAACTTATATTATTTATTAGGCAAAAGTAATATATAAATAAAATATTACGAAAATAATAAAAAATAGAGTAATAGAGTAACTAACAAAATTGCATCTAAACATAAATATTTTTATTTCAAACATACAGCTGATCCTGGCAATTTCTATAAGTTAAATTTCTACTTCCTCGCTTACGTATGCTCAACAAAAATGGGAGCTATTGGTTTCATGAAAAAAATATTTCCAGATTTTATTTATTTATATACAAATTTAAATTACAAACTAACACACAATAATACAAAATCATAGAAATGTGTATATATAAGAACATGATATGGAACAAATCACCAAATCTATAGCAGTGTGTGGAATAGCCGATGCTTTGCCGTCTATCGGTAGTCGATACTTTCGCCGGTTTTTAACCGACTTCAAAAAAAAGGTTCTCAATTGTGTTGTATTTTTTGTATGTTTTTACCTCAGGATATTATTAATAAGAATGTTATTAATAAAACAATTTTAAAAATTCTCTTTTTGTTGGAAAGGGGATATTTTTAAGTGGGTCCCATTTTAGTTTTATTGGCATTATTGACATCCGAAGATATTCCGGGGACCTCAGTAGATATACCAGAAGAAATTTCAACTTTCAAATTTCGAATTTCAACGTATTTAAATTAATTAAAAAAATATTTTCTATCGGATCAAATTGTGAAGCTGAAAACCATTCTCGAATTAACTTAATCATCATCAAAATTAGTTCAGCCGTTAGGTGGAGTTAACTAGACTCTTAATAATGTTTGTAGTTTCTACGGATGTACCATAACAAAAACAAATGCAACTTCCTGGTTACTACTTCTCTTCTTGATATGTTATTTTGATCTGGTCAATCAGATTGATTCATAATATTTCATTTATTTAATTTCACTTTTTTTTCACTAAAAACTATTATATTTTGATTATCATATTATATAATTTTGAATTCTAAATACTATCATACAGTTAAATTCAATTTCTGTCGTGTAACTTCACTTTCTGTGTTTCCTCAACATTTTATGTTTGCTTCCTAGCTAAAACTCTCGAAACCCTTATTTACACTTATGCTTTTACATTAATCCTTTTTACCTTTTTACATTAATTTAGACACAGTTTATTAGTGATTGATATTTCATAATTATTATTGTCATGACTTGTCTATTGTAATTTCACTTGAAACATATTTTTGTGATGGCGATTAATTATTTAGTTAATTACTGAATTTAATTTAATTTTAATTTTGTGTATTTATTGAATTTGATTTCCGACTTAAGTTCTGTATTTTCGTTTATCTCAATATATATATATATATATATATATATATATATATATATATATATATATATATATATATATATATATATATATATATATATATATATATTGTTGTTTCAAGTCTCAAGAATATATATCCGTTTCCGTTAGCAAATGAATTTTAAATATATATCAGAGCTATGACAGTTTCAAATTAGGTTCGTCTTATGGGTGAGAGAGGTTTGTTTCTCGCACAGGGTGCAGCACAAAGGGTACCTAAATTAACGGTAAATATTTACACATTAGGAGGCTTTTTTTCTACCTAGTGTTTAATTCCAATTTAACTGAATTATCGTTTCAAATTCACGAAAATGAAGAAACGATATTGTGACAGCCAATATATATATATATATATATATATATATATATATATATATATATATATATATATATATATATATATATATATATATATATATATATATGATATGCTATTTTTTTTATTTTCTTGTAACCCTTATGAGTATACAGAAATATTATATTGTGGAACAGTTTTATAACACATTAAATCTTTTATATACAAATTTGTTGTTTCAAGTCTCAAAAATATATATCCGAAATAAATTGATTTGTTGATTACTTAGACCTTTGAAATTAAGCAACTTCTAAGCTCTAGTTAACATATGGCATAACATAATTACCAGTAAAGCCCATCGCAGTTGGACGGCGTCCAGAGCTGTCCGTCCCAGACGTTCAAATAACTCCTGCACAGCTGATCCGCTTTTTGTGGATCCCATGCATTCGCCGCATGAAACTTAACAATGGACAGCCATACTCGGTATCGTGGAGGCGGTAGAATCATACCTACATGTCTCCAGTCTGGATATCTGGGATTCAGTGGTCTGAAAGGAACAGGGGAAGGAGAGATGCTGGCATCGAGGCCTTGGAGGTGATAGAGACAGGTGGTGTTAGCTGGTAATGAGTGTAAAGGGCTCTCTATGATACCCCTGGTGGTGCCTCGAACCCAGAATTCACAATTTCGCTTTTGTTTCATGAAAGTCGGTGACTGCTGGTCCACGAACTTTACCTGAAAAGACCATTTTACGTGTTATTGTATTAAAATAAATCATAATGTTCAATTTCAGAAGTTATATGTAATTTAATTGTAAATTTGAATGCAATGCTAGAATGACTTAAAAATATTATTGGGAATCCTAGAGTAAATCTATTCACTAAAGGGAAGTTTTCATTTAAAGTATCGGGAAATATTTGTCCTTGGATACCACTATATCTTAATTAATAATAAATTTCTATATATATATATATATATATATATATATATATATATATATATATATATATATATATATATATATATATATATATATATATATATATATATATATATATATATATATATATATATATATTTAAATATATATATATATAATTATATATACATTTAAATATATATATATATATATATATATATATATATATATATATATATATATATATATATATATATATATATATATATATATATATATATATATATATGTATATATATATATATATATATAAATATATATATATATAATTATATATACATTTATATATATATATATATATATATATATATATATATATATATATATATATATATATATATATATATATATATATATATATATATATATATATATATATATATATATATATATATATATATATATATATATATATATATAAATATATATATATATATATATATATATATATATATATATATATATATATATATATATATATATATATATATATATATATATATATATATATATATATATATATATATATATATATATATATATGTATATATTTATATATATATATATATATATATATATATATATATATATATATATATATATATATATATATATATATATATATATATATATATATATATATGTATATATTTATATATATATATATATATATATATATATATATATATATATATATATATATATATATATATATATATATATATATATATATATATATATATATATATATAATACACTTCACGTTTTAAGTTGTCCAGTTTTGGTGTTTATTTGTGATTAAACTAATATAAGAATTATTAAACTAATATAGAAGTGGGATTCACCTACAATATCCACAACGAATACAGGAGAAGAACGAAAATTTAAGTCCTGGTCAGTCTGCCATGATACCCGAGAATTACTGACTGTTTAAGAAAAATGGTTCAAATGATCAGCTCCAATGCGGTACAAAAAATGGGAAATCTTAATTCTACTAGTAACCCACTGGTCCAGAAAATCCAGGAGATATGCAAGTTTTCCTCAAAAGTTTTGATCCCACTATAGATAACGTCGATGATTTGTCGTTTTTTTCGTCATGCGTTTTGATCTGAATGAATGGGAAACTATGGTAAGATCTACCCATATTAGTTGAAGTGTACCCGATATTACAGATTTAAATGTACGAACTACTGTTTATAATCAAAATTGTATTTTAACATTTCAAAATAAATTTTAAAATTTGTCAGATCGTTAAATAAGGTTAGATAACACATATCTATCTAGATTTTACTTTTTAGTAAGGAGATGAAACTGAATTGATACGAGTAGATTAAAAATAGGAAAATAAACTCTAGCAAGTGAGAAAACGTTCGCGAAACGAGAGAATGGTTTTATTTATTATCACACATGTTATTGGTCGATTCCATACTTAACATCCGAAAATTTACTGTGTTTTGTTTACATAAATTAATAAAGAAGCATCCCCCTCCCACAAATTTCTATTTATTCTTTGTTCACTGGATAAACAGTGCTCTACTATTGGCATTGACTAGTCAATGCCAATGATTGAATGCCAAAAATTGAATAGTCAAGAGTTGTTGTCATTAGTAAATATTATAAAAATGAGACATACTGAAGAACATTGCTGAGCAAAAAGACGTGCCACAAAACATAATAATAGGTACTAAAAAGTTAACTTTTACTATCCCTATCAGGACAAGCGGCTATTCACTCTTCTGGTAAACAATATTTCCATTGTCTGTTTACCAAACACCGGCTCTGATTGTTCTCTAATTACATAACAAGTAGTGAAACAGCTGAATTATAATACAGCCTGTTTGTATGAACTTATCGGGAATGGGCCTCTAAATAAGGAATTGCTAGGCAGTATGCCATGCCTATTCTTAATACCTGACCAGTTTTATTTATTCTTAATCCTGATCTCCCTACTAAGCTTCATATGGTGCTGGCAGTACTTGGTACAATATATATATATGCAATATATACTACGATTCTAGTACAAACGAAAGATAATAAGAGACGTGTTTTAGGTTACTTTAGCAAACGTACTTGTGATGCCGTCTCGATATCATTCCTATGAGTTAGATATATATTGGCCTTGGTGAAATGTTTTCGCGTATATCTACTGGATATTTACTTTACTATTGTCACCTATACTGATTGCAATATACAATTAAAGCCACAGAGAAAAAGAAATATATTGTCCTTAGAACAATAGCAGGCTGGTTTATATACATGCAGGATTTCACTTTTGACATTATACCGAAAGGGCAGCTTGATTTCACAATCATGTTGATTATTTAAGTTGCAATCACGCTTCTTGCAAGCATGCTTCTTAATAACGTATACAGTCTGCCTTAATCGACTTATGTCAGGACCTGACACCTGACTTCAGTGCGCAACGTAACATTGGATAGGAAACGTCTTGTTGAAGGATTGAGACCACAGCAAAATCAAGAAGACAAAATTAATTCAAGGAGACATGACAATGTCTCAATATACATACATACATACATACAATATTCCCGTGGCGATTTTGTTGCTGTATAGGCTAATAAACTGCATGCTAGTAAAACCATATTCGAATACATTGGACCTGACAAAATTATGGGAATAATAACCGTAATAAGGCCGTTATGAATTAAAGAGTGTAAAACAAAAATTGTTAAACATAAAATAGAGGTAAGCGAAAATAGATAATTTAAATATTGATTGACTACTGAATGTAGATGTGGTGCACAATAATGCTTAGGTATGTACTTTGTAGAGTCATACTTGATGATCTTGACTAGTGATTGAATGCTATGTACCTTGAAGTTTTACTTAGTGATTTAGGCATGTGTACTTTGTATAGTCGTGTCAGGATTTGGGCATTTTAGTCCGGTGCATTAGAACCTAAATTTATAAGAATTATGCATAAGAGGTTAAAAGCGATTTCTCTTTTCCGTCGTGTCAGTAAGGCCTTAAGGATCATATTCAGAACGGGAGCCCATTGGATCAATCACTTTTAATTTCTGTACAGTCGCGCAAAGTACAGGGTGGCCAACTAAGAATGGACGCCGGCTGTATCTCAGAAACTAGTTATCGTATAATTTTGGGAAATAATAATAATAAGTAAATCGGCCAAGAGAATATTTTCTCGAAAATATGCGCGTGAAGAGGTATTTTAAATATCACTGGAAAATTTTATTTTTTTATATAGCGTATTTGGCTCTATATAATAAAATAAAGTGATGGTGGAAGGTTAAACGTGCTTTTCTTAAAATAAGGATAATTCTTGTTTGGGTTAATGGAATTAAACAAACTGGAATTCGTTTAAAAGAGATTTTATTTCTTAATGATATGCAATATAAACTTCGTCATAATATATTTTTCCGTGGTAGCTAGAGGGCGCTGTTTGACATCGTAAGAGTTGGGCGTTTGTATAAAAAATTTAAATGGTAGGCTATGTCTCATTTTACATAGTTAAATAGAGCACACACTTTCCAAAAGTCGCAAACCGTAACTTTCTATATTCTCTCTAACGGGAGATATTAAGAGAACAAACTTTAACAACTTTACTGGCTAATAAAAAGAAGCTGACCTTACAACAATTAAACGACATGGTGGGTGGAGAAGTTTCGCTATAGCAGAAAGTTATATCGAGGATTCTATATCCAATAAACTTGAAATCGAAAGGAAAATCCAAGGTACTCCTGGTACTTTAATTATTATGTATTCAAATTCCTCAAACATATTACTTATCGTTATACTATCTATTTAGTGAAAAAAAAGTAAAATATACGTTACTAGAAACTCTAGGCCAGCGAGTCTTAACTCTAGATTACGACTTTCAGTACGGTACTATGCATTGCCATCAAAAACTGAATCATCAACATATATTGACCATTTTATAGTAGACATGTCAGCAGTTAAACTAGAATATTTTAATCCAAAAAAACATCAATAAAGTTTCCCGTGGAAAATTTTGGTTTTTTTCGAAAGATGTAAATATCTCGGAAACTACTTGTTTCCAAGATTCCAAAAAAATATACTTATTCAGTGCCAATAAAG
>CAXKVY010005713.1:0-12833 GCA_964058915.1 Tetropium fuscum
AGGCAGAGACCGCATATGCTGGACAAGCTGACGGCAAATGCATAATGGTCTCTGGGGCCCGACGACATGCTCTGCAGCTGACGTCAGGCACTTCTATACCCATCACGCGGCTTCGGTAGACCAGGGTGTTTAATACACCATCTTGGCAAGCTAATATAAAACCTTCGGTCTCTGACTTCAGCCCAGCTGACCTCAAAAAGCTAAAGGTCAGCTTTTGGGATAAGCCTAAGTCTTCTATATTTCTACAGTAGACTACGTGCAATGGCTTATCCCTGTGCTGCTGAAAACGAAGTGTATTTCCAGCAGCCCGAAGGTGGGCTTTCAACCGAGCAGGGTCCAACTCGGTGACAGAGTTTGGATTATTCTGCTCGGTGTCGAAGTCGAGACCTAGGCTATTAGCTGCTCTGTGTGCTGCCCTATATATAAAAGATCCTACGCCAGCTCCTTCATGGTCTTTGACCATGAGGAGTAGGGGATCCGAACTCCTGATAATTTTACAGGCTGTGTCCAGGGTTACTCTGTTGTGGAGACACTCCAATCCCAAGAGCCCACGGCCTCCTTGTTGTCGTGGGATATATAACCGCGGAACGGACGATCTCGGATGCAAACTCCGACAGAGATGCATCATTTTGCGGGTACCTACGTCGAGTTGCTGCAGCTCCTCCTGTGTCCATTTGATTACTCCAAAGGAGTAGAGTAGAACCGGAACGGCAAGCATATTTGTCGCCGCCACCTTGTTGGTCCCCGACAGCTCTGAGGACCAGATCTGTCGAAGCAGGTGGCGGTACTTGCCGCGGAGAGCGTCTTTTGTAATATTTACCTTCTGGATGTGACTTTGTGGCACACCCAGGTAGGTATACGTCTCTTCGGCATCAAGGAGAGATTATTATTATTATTATTATTATTAATATTATTATAATTAATATTATTTTTTATCAATAAATATCAATCTTCTCAAACACTTCTTTTCCGAAAAAAAATGTAAATTATGGCCATATTACAAGATACAATGATGTAATTTACCATATTTGCATATTTTCCTAAAACACGCTTTTTGTCTGAAGATTGACTGACTATTAAAATTCTATTTCATTTCCTGCTTGTCATCTTCGTTACATAACCTGGAGTTTATAGTCCCACATATCACAACGTGACACATTCCTCAAATTTATTTAAGATGGAGACACATGCTGAAATTTCACATCAAGTTGTCCTTGAGTCTCCGGTTTAGCTGCTTTTACTTTTTAGAGATCAGATATTCCAACAAGTAGTATTTATAAAGTTGATTAAGGTCATGGTTTGGGAGCAAGTCAATATGAAAATTTGATCGACTTCAGATGAATTTTACGCCAATGCAACTGGCTCGACTGATAGTCGCGAACAATATTAATGACTAGGTATGTTGTTTATCTAAATTATCTACACCTCATATTTTATTTTTATTTTACCCCTTTAACGGGGTAGTTTAATGGAACACAAAATCCAAACTTAGTTAAGTTATGTGGTCCCTGTCCTCAGAATCTTTACAAATTATCATTATTTTTATTTCTAATGAATGGTATACGATTATTCACAAATACAGTGTTCGAAGTAGATGAAGGATGTGTCGAACGTAAAAATATTTTAAGAATAGACAAGTGATAGAGAATAAACAAGTAGAAACTGACGTTTCTATCTAAAATCCTTGGACACGTCGATTTTTATTTTTAATTCCGGTTATTTAAATGTAATATACCATAAGATTAAATGGCAACAATATATTTTACGGCAGATTCTTGTAGATGAACTCTTTACGAGTTCGGCAATATAGCACACTTTATATTTATTTTGAGAAACAGAGGTTTAAACGAATTAATTAAAATTTAATCATGACAACTCTACGAAACACAAAAATATTATACTGCTGCATTAAAAATAACAATTCGAAGGAGTGTGCTATGGCTCGCTTGAAACAAATCAATAAGGTGGCAGTAAATAATGTTGTCACTGTCAACATTGTTGTTAATCATTAGAAGCAAAGGTGTTTTTTATGTGTTTTATTGCAATTGACAATCTACTACATTAGTGTATTTGTTATTGTGAAACACCGAAATCCAAGAGTTCCAATAAACTTAAGGAAATTGTCGAACTTAAAACAAACAGTAGAACGTTGCAAATCACGAAACACAACTAAAATAATGTCGATATAATAAGCAGACACATACATTTTAATTTTCAAACTGAAATATAAAAAAACCAAGAAAATGTATGACATTCTTATTTATTGCAACAACCTAAACTACCATGGAACTTCGAATTGAATAAAAGGCCTTTGCTTTTACAGCTGCATTTAGGCGTCGAACACTTCCTTTTGCAATTGCAACGTGTATAGCCTTGCCCTCCACTTTTTGAAATAGCACAAGCTGCTTCTCTTAGCGACATTTCTTGAATCGAAACCTCATCCATGGAAAGTAACTTTTCTTTACTAATTACGAACTGATTACGGGTGAAAAGCCGTTTCAAGGTACCATTTTCGCTTGCTAAATTATAAAAGCCTGAATTGTCTATTCCAACAACAACATTTCGAGGGTCTGTAAGACCACGGTCGACATCAGGGACTTAAATTCTTTCGGTATCACCAATTTGGGCCGGAGGAAACTTTTTTTTGACGTTCGTAACATTTTTTATGCTTGAAGTAGAAGATTCTCTTTTGCGGCTACTCTCTTTGAAGAAATTAGCTTTTGTTGTTCAGCCAGTACTTGAGATGAACCCGTGCTAGGTTGCGGATCAGTCAATGCTTGAGATGAAGACGTGCTAGGTTCCAGCTTAACTCCAATGGTACTTTCGTTATCCACGTCGCTTCCATCTGAAATATGGTCATCAATATGTAAATGTCAACAGTACAAAACTAATAAAAGACGGCTTATTGATTAATTGTGATAGTAAAGATTCGCTGAATATTTTGATGGACAATTTAAAGAAAAGTGTTGGTTCAATATATACCGTGTGTGAGCCTAAAAAGAACAATCCACGTATTATAATATACAGTGTACAAAAAGACGAAATTGACAGCAACGACTTTTTCGGTAAAATCATATTAGATAATAATTTCAACTTCTCTGCTGATGATATAAAGCTAATAACTAAATTAAAATATAAATCTGTTTTTAATGTGGTTATCGATGTAACCTCAGAATTGTTTAAAATTATTATGGCTAAAAGTTTCTTATATGTTGTCTGGGAGAAATGTTTCTTTCAAGAACATTTCAGTTTAGCCAGATGTTTCAAATGCAGTAAATTTGGCCACCTTAAAAAAGACTGTCGCAGTGAAATTTTGGTTTGTCCTATCTGTTCAGGTGCCCATGAAAAACAAGAATGTCGCTCGGATATTAAATTATGCAATAACTGTAAACTACACTGCGCAACTTATTTAACGCACAACCAAAAAGTTAACTCAAATTTGACGTTATGTATTTTCGACAATTTTTGTTCATTTTGGTCGTTTTTTTTTCAAATTGTAGGTTTTTCTCTTAGGAATATCACTTAGTTGTTTTGGTAAAACGAATGATTTTGATATTATACCAGGTGCTATAAAAATGTTATGTTTTTTTCCGAAATCTCAAAACGTCCTGTGGGCTATACAAGGTATGGCAAGTTATTGCAATTATAGCCAATTTAAAGCCTCATGTTTTTTCTACATTTTATTTTTTTATTCATTTGTTTATCTCTGTTACTTCATAAAATATCCAATTTTTGAGTTGACGTGATTTTTATTAAATTTATTAACTTTCTTTTTTGTCAAGTGCTCATTATTTATTACTCATTATACTGGTTCAATGCCTCATTTTGCGTTCTGTTTTCCTTGATATCTTATAATTTATTGAGAGATGCAAGGTGTTTTAGAAGAGAAAAAGGCCTTAAAAGGACAAAAAGTCAAAAAACATACCTAGAAAAATGGATTGCTTTAATCAATAAAACAACGAATAACAGGAAACAAAACAAAAGTAAATAGAGAATTAGTATCTGGTGTTTCCACCCCTTCCGCGAATGACCTCCCGACATCTTTGGTTCATACTTAAAACCAAAGTTCTGATTAGGTTCTGATCTAGGCCATTCCATAATTCGACTAGGCGTCCTTCCAATTCTTGTAAATTTTGGGGTTGTCGTCCCTCACTTCGTAACCGCCGACCGATAAAATCCCAAACATGTTCAATGGGGTTAAGGTCGGGGCTACGGGCTGGCCAGTCTATTTGATCAATTCCTACTTCTTCAAGATAATTTCTCACGATAAGACTCGTGTGGGGACGCGCATTGTCTTGCATAAGTAAATAATTGGGTCCTATATAGGGGGCATAAGGCAAAACATGTGCTTCAAGAATGTCTGTGATGTATCTGTCAGAATTGAGATTTCCATTCACAGTTACCAAGTCCGTTCGCCCAGTCAAAGATATTCCGCCCTACACCATGACGGATCCACCTCCATATAAAGTTGTGTGCAAAAAATTGCATTGACTGTATCGCTCATCGGGTCTTCGGTAGACGCGATTACGTCTGTCATAATTATACAAACTGAACCTTGACTCATCAGTCCAAATACGTTCCCAATCTGCTTCCATCCAATTAACATGCTCATTGGCAAAATTCAATCTGGCTCTTCGATGATCTACTGTTAATGCGGGTCCTCGAGCAGCAATCCTGGGTCTTAAATTTGCCTCCCTCAGTCGTCGGCGTACAATTTGAACGCATATGAGTGGACCACCTGCGTCTTGAAGTTGTGCTCTTAAATGTGTTGCAGTTATAAATCGTTGTCTTACAGCATTTACTCTTAAAAAGCGATCCTGGATAGCAGAGGTAACACGAGATCTACCTTGACCGGCCCGTCTGGAATATTCTCCTGTTTCCGCGTACCTTTGAATTGCTCTCGCTATAGTTGTGTGAGACACTCCCAACCTTCCGGCTATGCGGTTGTAACTCCACCCTTCACCATGTAATTAACATGGTAATAAACAAATTAAAATTGGACATTTGAATGTACGATCTTTATTTACAGGTTTTGATCATTTTTCAGACTTAGTTATTAAAAATAATTTTGACATTATGGAAGTAACGGAAACTTGGCTAAATGGCGATATTCCTGCAGCTATTAGTATTCAAAATTTTAACATGTTTTATAACAATCGCTTAGGTAGAGGAGGTGGCGTAGGAGTTTATCGTGCTGAAATGCTAAAATATTAGCTTTTATTTAACGTTGATTTTAGCGTTGATTTTTACTTTTTGTAGTTGCATGGAAATAATATTTTAAGACTGAACATAGTACATTTTTCAATTTTGCATAAGTTTTGAGTCACTACAAGTGGTGGAAAATTGTTTTTTTTTTGCGTTTTTATTAATTTTTTCGTAAGCGCTTTATTGCACAGCATTCGTAACTAGTGTCAGCGAATATCATAGGGGGCTATGATCAATGACAGTACAAAACGTCAGCAAAAACTAGTATTCTGTAGTAAAAAAGAATATTGTGCAGTCAAAATGAACGCACTTTTTTGTTTTAAAAATGTATCGATTTGAAAATCGTGCTGTATGTAAAACATGCATAAAATTGTCTGATACAATGATCAATCATCGTACCATATCTTATTTGCCCGCATTAATAGAAGATTGAGGTTTATATTTAAAAGAAGGAAATTTGTTTTGAATAAGTTCAGGAATATTTGCTTTTGAACTACTCAAAATTTAAAGTGCTGAATGGAAAAATGACATTAGACATAGATATTTAATTCAATCAATTCAAAGTCAAGCTTTTTCGCCTTTAAGAAGAAAGGAGATGTCCTAAGAATACATAAAACATCTTAACTATGTAATTGAAATGTATCAAAAGTAAATAAAGAAATGAAAACCAGCATTGTTAGAAAATATCATTAGAACGTCAAAAAATTTCCGATTTAATTCGCTGTTACCAGAGGATGCCCAAGAGGAAAGAATTTTCGTAAGTAAAATCATAAGGACATCTAATTTTTCCGAAAAAAAATTTATGCCCTTTTCCTGCCTTTCCTGCTGCTTATTTAGTCCATTTCGAAAGTTCGTTTTTTCCCACTGGAGTGTTTTTTTACCATCCACTTGAATGTTCTTTGGTCCATGATGGATTTACTGTTAAGAATAATCTATCCGTTGTTATTCTAGATGAACGTTTAACCATTAGAATTTTAAAAAGACGGACTGGACAAAAGATGTGATTTTATTTTAATTATTTGTTATCAAAGGTATTGTAATTAATGGCGACAACAGCTGTGAAGTTTTGTCGCGGGTAAACTCGAAAAAACTGCTGACAAGTGCTGTCATACGGTTTATCCATATACAAACCATCTGGAATGGATTGGAAATTAAGACGAGGGAAATCGCCACTAAAATACATGCGTTGCCATGGTGATCTGTCAAAAAAAACATTTTGATTCGTTAAAAGTGACAGGTGTGGAATTTCCACCAGAAAACCTACCAAATTTCAAGTCTCTAGCTCATAGGCAAGTAGTTGAAAACGCTGTTGCAAGATTTGAAACAAACAGCATAAACAACAGACAAATAAACAAATATGCGAAGTCAAGAGTCAAGCTAGCGGATTATTAATCGCAGATAAAAGTTACATACTTGCTATTTATATTAAATAGCAAATAGCCCAAGAAAGGAAGAGTTAGAATAGAATGTTGCACATTTTATTTCATCGCTAGCTCTTTATATGATATTTCCAAAACTGCGCTCGAGGGGCAGTACCCCTAAACATCGATATGTACAATTGTAACTGTACAGCTAGTTCGGTTTTTGAGCTACTATCTATAAATTCTACTATGCGGCGTCTGCAGAAAACAATAAAAAACTGTGTCAAAGGAAGTAAGAAAATATACGCTTTTACTACCGTTAATTTTATTAAGTACATGCAGACACTTAATTATACGACCGTTATTTACGATGAACGTACCGCTTTGCGGGATCCAAGGCCATACTGATATTCATGAAGAGGATATTACGGCTATACTAGTAATTATGACTAATGCCATTATAATTTTCAGTACGAAAATATTTAGTAGGTAGGTATACTTAGAAGAAACTACATCCATCGAAATAGGTATTATAGACCAATCAAATAATACATTGACCCGGATCATATGTTTTTGGGAGTCATACGTGTCTGACAGGTGGTCAAACGATCTGTAAATTTTCAAACCCAAAAAAACACATCCCCTGTATTTGAGCGACGAGTGAAGTTAAGAATTGATAATTGATTGATAATTTTAAAAAAAATTATTTTTCGCAGTTCTTTTTTTTCTAACGGTGGTCCAACGAAACTACGGGATGGTCTTTCCGAAACTTAGATTTTGATTAGATTTATATTGACTATATTAGTTCAGTTGACTTAATAGAGTAAACTAGACGCCTGGGCTGCTCTCTAATGTTTGTGAATACCAGTATTGGTGGTCCCAGGTGTCTCATATGTCTATGCAGGAAATCGGGAAAATTCATCAGAACATGCCCCGCTGTCCCCTCATCTTCCAGGCACCCCCTGCACTCAGGGTCTTCCACAAGATCACTTATGTAAAGGTGTCATCTTAGGTGGCAATCACCGGTCAGTAAGCCAGTCACCGTTCTTAGATTGCATCTGCTTCGTTTGTCCAAATATCACAATCATTACAACTAATTTCGTAAATCCCAGACCTTTCATTTGGAACAATTTTATCCGTTGGATTGTCTAAAAGTTGTTGTAATTTATTACTCGACGAATGAATCGCTGTTATACCTACGTTTTCGAAGACCTTACTCAAACCACGAGTAAACCGGGGTTCGTACGGGATGGATACATATTTTGGAGTCTCTATATCCTTTTGAAAGGTCGTAGAATTACGAAGTGTGTCCTTAAATTTACGCTTCCTAATTAGTTTATCAATTATATCTCTAAGATAACCATTACTCACAGCTATATCTATAATTAATACTTTTTCTTTTTCAAACCTCTCATTACTGAGAGGGAAACTTAGTAAATGATGGATAAGAAAATTAAAACTTGCCATTTTATGTTGATAGCAGTGGTGAGAGTCATTAGGGATATATCTTTTCTATATATATATATATATATATATATATATATATATATATATATATATATATATATATATATATATATATATATATATATATATATATATATATATATATATATATATATATATATATACATATATATATACATATATATATATATATATATACAGGGTGAGTCAGTTTTTTGTAGACAAACTTTAACAGGGGATAGAACGCACGTTTTTAAAAAGAAAAGTGCCTATAAATATATGGCCGATCTAGCTTCCTAAGGAAGATACAAGGTGTTAAAGTTTCATTTTGTTTTACATTAATGTGTAATATTTTCTGAACGGAATGATATATTCACTAAATATTTTACACATATCTTAACCTGCATAGGATGGATACATATTTTGGAGTCTCTATATCCTTTTGAAAGGTCGTAGAATTACGAAGTGTGTCCTTAAATTTACGCTTCCTAATTAGTTTATCAATTATATCTCTAAGATAACCATTACTCACAGCTATATCTATAATTAATACTTTTTCCTTTTCAAACCTCTCATTACTGAGAGGGAAACTTAGTAAATGATGGATAAGAAAATTAAAACTTGCCATTTTATGTTGATAGCAGTGGTGAGAGTCATTAGGGATATATCTTTTCTATATATATATATATATATATATATATATATATATATATATATATATATATATATATATATATATATATATATATATATATATATATATATATATATATATATATATATATATATATATATATATATATATATATATATATATATATATATATATATATATATATATATATATATATATATATATATATATATATATATATATATATATATATATATATATATATATATATATATATATATATATATATATATATATATATATATATACACATATATATATATATATATATATATATATATATATATATATATATATATATATATATATATATATATATATATATATATATATATATATATATATATATATATATATATATATATATACATATATATATACAGGGTGACTCAGTGTTTTATAGACAAACTTTAACACGGGATAGAACGCACGTTTTTAAAAAGAAAAGTGCCTATAAATATATGGCCGATCTAGCTTCCTAAGGAAGATACAAGGTGTTAAAGTTTCATTTTTTTTTACATTAATGTGTAATATTTTCTGAACGGAATGATATATTCACTAAATATTTTACACATATCTTAACCTGCATAGGATCAACATGTTGTATTGTTCCTGTCGAAAATACTATAGTGGATGTTACTTTTTTCGGGTACTTCGGATATTCTGCATAATGGAACTTTTTTTTCGTACGCCACTGACATTATCTGATACATATTTCTAAAATAACGGCCCCTTAGTAACAATTTTGATCTCTTGTAATTTTGCTCTAACTACGACAGTTTTAGAGATATTGGCCGTTGTTTCTTTGACAGTGTAATGTCGTTATTATATTTTTTTTCTCGAATTTTCTTTGACTTGTAAACGAACGCTTAGATTTTTTCATGTTTGGGGGATAATGCCTATTAATTAAGGCGCATAAAACAAGCGGTAAGAATGTTCAAAAACTTGCACAGCGGCGGGGTGGAAGGGGTGCTCCACCCCTTTCGTAAACAGAACATCTACGCCAAAGACTATTTTAAAAAAAACTGTTATTTTCATTATCTACATACAGTTTAACAAAAATAATGTCCCTTCTTCTGTTTCGAGATTCCTGTGCGGTTCCTAGTTATTTTGATTTTTAGTGTTTGATGTGGTACTAAATTAAGTAATTTATTTATTAGCAATAATAATTATCGGCTAAATATTTAATTCTTTCAACGAAACCTACCTAACTATGGTGTGTTAAGGATTCTAAAAAGCCGAAATCTCTTATTCTTTATCTTTTTCCAATGTAGTCAAAATAAATATTTGTTATATCAAGCCTTACTCAAATACAATACTTTTATATGTTGAAATCTGTTAAATTACAAATGCACTTACAATACAATAGATTATTGTGCAGTTGCCAAGTCTTAAAAATTTCCTTTAAGTTTTATTAAACTTGTGCATGTACCAATTTCTGTTTCAATTTTTGTTGTTGTTTGCTAAATAATTTCCATTTAAAACTAGCGTATTTGTAACTGTACGTAATAATTGCAACAAAATATTATACTCCTTGGAAAACAAGTAAGCATTATGTCATATTTTGAAACGACAGTTTGACGTATTACAAGTTTATCTACAAACAATTTTGCTTCATCTTGAATATTTTCACTGTTATTAATTATTATTTTTAAGATTAAAAAGTTATTTTATGTGATTTGCCAGATTTTAATTAGTGTAACATGCCGTTTACATTTACAAATAGCGAACAAGCCGACATTCATTTTATTTATGGGTTCGCAAATGGGAATTCAAGATACGCAGCTAGGGAGTATCGAAGAAGATTTCAAAATAGACGACAACCTCATCATTCCGTTTTTGTGAGTATCCACCGTCGATTTGTTAACCAGGGTTTGAAAAATGTACCCGGGGGCCGACAGAACAACCGTGGACGAGATAGAGACCGTATATTGCGGGAATTTAATAGGAACCCAACGACAAGTACTCGACGTGCTGCTATTGCTCTTGGTATTTCCCAAAGTAAAATTTCACAGACATGGGCGTCATTTTCAACCTGTTCAAGGTTTATGTCCAGGTGACGCTGAACGAAGACTTACTTATTGTAGGTGGGTTCTTAACTCCATTCAAAATAATAGGGATTTCTTATCCAATATACTGTGGACTGATGAATCTTGTTTTACTCGTCGTGGTATAGTAAATTTTCACAATCTGCATGTATGGGCACATGAAAACCCACATGCCATTCGACCACGAAGTTTTCAACATGAATTTAGTACAAATGTCTGGATTGGAATTTACGGCAACCACGTGTTTGGACCTTATTTCTTGCCACAACGTGTAAATTCAGAAAATTTCCTACAATTTTTAGAAGAACACCATGGTAATATATGGGAAGTCATTCCTTTGAATTTAAGAAGACAGTCTTGGATTCAACTTGATGGGTGCCCGGCCCATTATGGCAGAAATGTAAGAAATTGGCTAAACAATAACTATCCAGGGAGGTGGATAGGTCGTGGAGGTCCAGTGGCGTGGCCTCCCAGATCCCCCGATTTAACACCACTTGACTTTTTTGTGTGGGGATTCATTAAGGAAATAGTGTATACCACTCCGGTTAATACACTTGAGGAACTTCAAAATCGCATTAGAGATACTTGCAATGAAATAAGGGTGTATCATTTAGTTAACTTAAGACGTTCTATGATACGTCGCAGTGAAATGTGTATTGAGGAGAACGGTTTACATTTTGAACAAAGTATCTACTTTTATGTATGTAGGTACTAGTGTTATTGTTATTAATTCTTGTAATTGTTATTTATAAATCATTATTGCTAACAATTGTTATTTATTCCACAATTATTATTGTTAATTAAATATTGCTATAAATTAAAAAAGGTTTATATCTCCATAAACATTAACATCAATGCTCATCTAATGTTTTTTTTTGTAATTGTAATTACTTGAAAAGAGATAAAGAGATTTCGGCTTCTTAGAATCCTTAACAAACCATATTTAGGTAGGTTTCGTTGAAAGAATTAAATATTTAGCCGATAATTATTATTGCTAATAAATAAATTACTTAATTTAGTACCACATCAAACACTAAAAATCAAAATAACTAGGAAACGCACAGGAATTTCGAAACAGAAGAAGGGACATTATTCTTGTTAAACTGTATGTAGATAATGAAAATAACAGTTTTTTTTAAATAGTCTTTGGCGTAGAAGTTCTGTTTACGAAAGGGGTGGAGCACCCCTTCCACCCCGCCACTGTGCAAGTTTTTGAACATTCTTACCGCTTGTTTTATGCGCCTTAATTAATAGGCATTATCCCCCAAACATGAAAAAATCTAAGCGTTCGTTTATAAGTCATAAAGAAAATTCGAGAAAAAAAATTATAATAACGACATTACACTGTCAGAGAAACAACGGCCAATATCTCGAAAACTGTCATAGTTAGAGCAAAATTACAAGAGATCAAAATTGTTACTAAGGGGCCGTTATTTTAGAAATATGTATCAGATAATGTCAGTGGCGTACGAAAAAAAAGGTTCTATTATGCAGAATAGTCGAAGTACCCGAAAAAAGTAACATCCACCATAGTATTTTCGACAGGAACAATACAACATGTTGATCCTATGCAGGTTAAGATATGTGTAAAATATTTAGTGAATATATCATTCCGTTCAGAAAATATTACACATTAATGTAAAAAAAAAATTAAATTTTAACACCCTGTATCTTCCTTAGGAAGCTAGATCGGCCATATCTTTATAGGCACTTTTCTTTTTAAAAACGTGCGTTCTATCCCCTGTTAAAGTTTGTCTACAAAAAACTGACTCACCCTGTATATATACATATATATATATATATATATATATATATATATATATATATATATATATATATATATATATATATATATATAATTATATATATATATATATATATATATATATATATATATATATATATATATATATATATATATATATATATATATATATATATATATATATATATATATATATATATATATATATATATATATATATATATATATATATATTATATATATATATATATATATATATATATATATATATATATATATATATATATATATAT
>CAXKVY010005714.1:0-20725 GCA_964058915.1 Tetropium fuscum
CGCAATCGGCGTCAACCACAACCAATATTATTTAGTCAGCACATACTATATCGTTTGAATACAATGTTTTGAATACAATTTTGCGTGAGAACGGTACAACCCTTAAGGTTCGCGATGCTTATACTATTTTTTTATACGATCGCAATAAATAAGAAATTAAATACGTATGTATAACATACATACGTATTTAATTTTTTATTTAATCAATCAAGAATGACCAAAATCGAAAAAAAACATGTACTTACTGTTCCAATTTCTGTAAGTAATTGCACAAACTGCACATTTAATTTTAACATCAATAAATAGATTTAAAAATACATCTTTGATGTAATTGTTATGAAGATAATAAATTTGTTTATGTGCTTGATGTAGGTCTGTAAAGTAAGGTGTATTTGAGCTGTCAATAGACAAGTGTTAACTTTTTTCACTTTCTTCTTGCTACTGGATAGGGCTGGAACCTTTGATGTAACTGTAACACTCGGAGTAGTTTCCACAAACACCAAAACACTTTCACTTCGCTCGACGCGCGTTTCGCCAACCAAGTTGGCATCATCCGGAGACGATTAAAACTGAGAGTTTTAATCGATAGTAGCTTGGATAGTATTATAAATAGTATTATACCGGGTGTCAACGAGATAATTTCAATTTCTTTATGTGTTAACTGATCGAGATTAAACTTGACATGTTGAATGCGTCACATGTTATCACTACGACAGTTTTGTATACACTTTTCCAGTTATACACTGTATATTTCCCATTTTCGGAATCTAGTGCACATTCTACATATGACTGTACCATATTTCTTGTATGTTTACACCATTTCGAATTTTGACAGTCAATTTAAATTTTTCTGTAGTTATTAATATACATATTTTATGCAGCTATAATTATTGTTGTAATATTTATAAAAAATCAAGGAAGTATACGTATTGGATTTTTTGTTTCTGATTGAGGTCCGAAGTTGATACACTTTTATTCACAACTGCTTAATCAGACCTATTTTGTTTTAAATAATTTAAACTAATAGTAGGTACAAATATTCTTTAATTAACGAAAACAACAATATCCGAATCACCAATAGAAATTGCCCTAATAAATTCACAAATTGAATCAAGTTCGCAGAGTGTTCACATTGCACATCTAACCACTTCTTTACTCGGAAAACGTTTTCTTTGACATTACGTAATTCTCCAGGAGTTACACCGGTAATGCGTCTGGTATCCGATTCTGCAATATTTCAAGTATTGCTGGTGGTACACTACATTTTTTATGTGGCCCCACAAAAAAACGAGTGGAGTAGGTTCGGTGAACAAGGAGGCCATCGAATTGGTCCATTAGTGGCAACTACTATCCAAAATTTCGCTGTAAATCATTTGCTACCACATGTGCATTGCAGCATTTAAAAATGCCTAAAGAAATACATACGGTGTATTAATTAAATACATACGGTGTAATCCACGCATATATTAATATCGCTCTGTGCTGCTCTCCTCCTACAACAATAGAATTCTTATCGAAAATAAAACTTAGCAAACGGTCGGTGATATGTACTCGAAGGAGTTGGTGTTTTCAAAGTATAAATAATAATACACAAACCATAGCTTCTCTGGTTTTTTACAAATTATGTTAGATTAATGCTTAAAAAACCCAAAAATTATTTTAGCGAAGTGTAGTTATAAGAGGCTTCTTATTAATTACTGCATATCGAGTGTAACGTATAAGGCCTCCCAACACCTAAGGTGAGTCCCACCATTTTTATTTGTTTTAATTTCGAGGTGCCACTAGTTACGAATATTTACTACTGGTCAACTTCCACCACTCTCCTACTTCCATCCCAGAAACAGGTAAGCCATAAATTTCGAATATCTTTTAAATTATCATCTCATAAATTACTATCTTTAAATTGCTTTCTTATAGTTCAATTGGCGCCCCCGGAATAAGTAACTATATTATTTGATTTTCAAAACATTTTCAACATTCAAAAAAGACCCCACGGCTAAAGGTCTCCAACAAAAAACAACGAGTAACCGTATGTAAGAACCTTACATGTGTAAATAAGTACGATATATCATTATGGGTTGGGGCACAGCCCGTTGAAAATAAAGACGTCTATTTTCCGCCAGCTGCCAAATTGCAAGATGCCAAATTCCTCAATTGGATTCTCTAAAAATTCTAAATATCGGCCCAAACATTTACGCCAAATCTCTCTTGGAAATTCCATTGGTTCATTCTATGGTAGGTTTCTACTAACCAGTACTTAATATTTTGCCTGTCAAACATACAATTGTTGGTAAACCGGGATTTATTTGAATACATAGTGCCAAAAATGTGAGATGTGAAATGTGAAAATGAAAATTAAAAATGTTGTTATTATTGTTAGGCATAAATCAGTTAAAGTCGTCGGTCCAAATCGCCGACACACAATTATTGTTCATAGCGTAACCCGTGTTTTTTCAATATGCGCCTAGATGATTCTTGGCTAAGATACGATTCTTGGCCGATTTCCCTTGTGGATGCTGTGGGATTCATATTCATAAACGTTAACTTCCACCGCCTCACTGACAATAAATTTATCTTGTTGCACATCTTGAGACTCTTCACGCGTCTTTCTAATTAAGAAAGTTATACTGCCGCGATGGATGGTAACGTCGGCGTCGATAAGGATATTCTTCTTGATACACACGTTCGGCTTATGCAGCGTTTGTGTCTCATTGTCCATACATTATTAAAGTATCGACTTGCTCAATTCTTGAAACATAACTTTTATGATTAGAGATTTAAAAATTAGATAAAACTTAACGAATCGAGCTCAAAAGGTATGTTGATAATAATTTTCAAACTGACAAGACATACTACTTATATTTTTATATATAGTTTATAAAGATATATTTAATATATATTATGTTTTATATATTTTGTTATATTTTAATCTGCCATAGTATACTCGATACATTTTCAGATATTGCAAATTGCAACATCAAAATAGGTAATTACTATTTATTTAATTAAGAGTATGTTTTTGTTTAGCATTTACACATTTTTCAGTTCAATTCTATACTTAGTATTAGACTATTTCTACGAGTATACTTACTCTAGTATGAATCTCATTTAAACACTATTACGTATAAATTAAATTCTTCTAGTTGCACTTTGAAATTAACCATATTCTCATATAACTTAAGTATTTTCTTTAATACGTCTTTATATACCAAGTTAAAATCAAATTCGAATATTCTATCAATTGTTACCCTTGAAATTCTGAAGTTCCTACCTATGAATATATTTGTATCTATTTCTGGAAAGACTCATGACGTTTTCACGAAGGACCGATTACACTCATTAATAATTAAATAGTGCTCCATTAAATATAACATTGGAAGGCCTATCATAGCTACTTTGGAGGACAGCTCACAAATTAGTAGATTTCTAAACGGACCGTTTAAGGAATTTATTTATTAATCTGCATTACTAAGCTCAACGTGAAAAGAGGATTTAGTAATAATTATGGCTATTTTATTTTTGCGTCGCAATAAGCATAATAATTTCTTAAACAGTATAATAGATACAAGTTATGTTGCATAAAGCCTATATATAAATATAATACTTAATGGTGGTAAACTTCAAGTTAATAATATATAAAATTGAGTGTACGTTGCTGAGTGCAGGAATCGTCTACAAGCTCAACTATTCATGTAAAATCAGTCAAGAGCTCGCCAACAATCTTTGATTGATTTAAGATCTTTCATACATAGGTACATTTAAATTCAGATGTTTCTATGCAGTCACAAAACTATGGTCAATATAAAACGTAAATGAAGGTTTTTAGGTTCAATAGGGAACATAACTAAAATTTAAAATACAAAAATTATACTAAACAACATAGCGTAAAATTGTAATAAAACGTGTACTTCACAAAAAACAAGATTTCTAATTCCGCGCGATCAGTATAAAGGATCTAAACAGTGAAAAAATTGCCGCCGCACGAAACGAGCAGTGACGTCACAGCCTACAATATTCGGTAAGCGTTACTGCTGCTGCTGACAAATATCGGCATTTTTGACAATCTATTTGATGCTACTTGTTTGATGCTATGAATCATGATTCGGGTAATGGACATCACTTAATTTTTCCTATAAAAATTAAATAAAAAAAAAATGTTTCCCCTTCATTTCACCGACTTCGACCTGAGCCCCCTCCTTAGTAGAAAGTTTGAGGTCCCCTAGCTCCCCTCCTAATTATCCAATTCTGATTTAGAATGGGCTAGAATTAAAGCTCGAAAAAAAAGCTGTCGATTGGTAAACAAAATATTTCCCCCTCCCATCCCTCATACCGGAAACACCATTTGAAAAAAACAGGCATACGTTTTGTTTTCGCGCTTGGCGTTTGTTTACAATAAAAAAATATTCGTTAATGCCGTGGCATAGCATATGATGAAACGAAGAAAAAGACGACTGATTTTTTAAGATCGGTCAATATTCAGAGGTTATGGGCATTTTAAAAATTTGCGTTTTCCCCTTCTCCCCCCTCTCCTAATTATCTCCCCTTACTGTACAGCTTCAGGTAGGCCTCAGTTTGCTGAAAAGTGCAAATAGTATTAGAGGAATTCATGTTTAGTGATAGTGTAGTGCCATATTGTCCTCATCATCTAATTTCTTATTATGTTTATTATTTCAAGGTAAATGAAGAAACCATCTCAAGTAACTAACAATACAACTACTAGATTGCTGACACGAGGAATTCCTAGGCCAAGGCCTGCTTATTAAACAATTATGATGTGAAACTAGGTTACGTACAAGGGTTGTACTGACCTGGCCAAATATTATATAAATCATTGTAATTAGGTCACATAATCAATTAGCTTTATACTTTGTATCAGTTAGCTACTGAGAATTAATGGTTGTTACCATGTTTGAATAAACTTATATCGAGTGTTCGTAACTGTGTCTCTATCATTGGTGGTTTACCCACTACCCGGTGATCTCCATAGATCACCATTACAATAGTGGTGGTAAGGAATTTTCAGATTGTTTCCGTACCTATTTAGTTTTGAAAAAGGCAATTTTACATGCCTTCGGTGTCAGGGAAAATGTCACCCTCGTCTTCAATCGTTATTGGTACATATTAATGAATCGTTCATGTTTAATAAAGTGCCTTCAAGAAATTCTAATCCGAGGACTTCCTCTAGGTCTCGAGTCTCCACTTCCATCGACATTCACCGACACAACTACGAGGGTTTCCATAGGAAACCACTCAGTTGACGCACATATCGATGCAACTTAGTCCCGCCGCAGTTGCGTGCACAAGTCTTCGTGCATCAACAGATCATCAACTTCAGCAATTCAGAGGGAGCAGGGGCTAAAAGTGTGGTTATTGGTTCCAGTCCGTTGTTGGTCTTCTTCCAACCCTAATCTTCGGCATGTAAATGAACCGCCATCCATCCCCTGTGCTGTGTGGCTGCAGCTGCTGATGGTGGTAGTGCAGCTATATTTGAGGAGATTTCTTATAATTCAAAAATCTCAT
Source organism: Tetropium fuscum (assembly GCA_964058915.1). Lineage (NCBI taxonomy): Eukaryota > Metazoa > Arthropoda > Insecta > Coleoptera > Cerambycidae > Tetropium > Tetropium fuscum. The sequence goes on from CAXKVY010005714.1 coordinate 5,521, forward strand.
ATGGTCCAAAGAAGTACAAGGAATAATACATTGAGACAAGGAATCATTCTCCAGCTGTTGCAGCCCTCCAATGTTAGTTACACAACACTACAATGTCATGTACATGTTACAATGCAATAATTATAGTTTGTTGTGCAAAAAATTGTATTTCATTGTTGTTTGTTGTGCAAAAATTGTATTTTATTACATACATGGTCAACAGTCAGGGTAACATGGCTTACGGAAATCGTACGTAAAGTAAAGTACGTAAAGTAGCATAAATCGCATTTTTGTCACTTTTTTTTGGTTTTTGCTAAAGTCCCTAGATTACCAGTGTACCGCAATTGACGTCATTTTGACTCCAACACTTTGGTGGGAAATTTGAAAAGATATCACATTTAACCTAGATTAACCTACAAAAATTTATTTTCGTACTTCCGGGACTGAAGTGACAACTACAAATAAAAACTAAAGCTTTGTTGTATCGAGTTTTGTGGATATAAAGCTTGTTTGGAAACAAATAACTGGTTTTAGTATTGATTTAACATAGGAAAGAAGCTGTTTATAAACAAAATAATTGCTCGTACGTTCATACTTCACCGACAAAATAGATGCCAATACCTACGGTACAAATCTCATTTTATGAAATTTTGTCCCAGGAACACAACAACCCGGCATTGTTTCAGTTTTTTAAACCAAATAACAGGAAACACGTTTTCTCTGGCAAACACGAAACACGAAAACATGATGACGAACTGACGAATATCAACCAAAGAACAGGTTATGATATCAACTGACATCTGACACGATGTGGTCAGATGTCATCGGCGGCCATTTTGACTCCAACGGAGTGGACAAACCAATAGGTGTGTCCACAAAAAATATCATATTTATTAAAAGTAGTGAGGAATGAAGCTTTTGACCTAATAATAGCAATATTAGAACTGTGTTTGGAAAAAAGTCAATCCAAATCATAACAGCGTTCGTAGAAAGTGCTTGCTTTATTTGAATCGGATAAACGCGTCGTCATTGGTTCGACGTCACATGCTTGCTAGGTCTGCAGGCGCGATAGATCAACCGTACTGTAGCTGTACAGCGTTAGGTTTATTCCGTGACGTTCTCGTTAGAATGAAGTCTGCATATTATTCACAGTATTATCTAGTAGTGCCTATATGATTTAGAACGTCAACTAATATAGTTTGTTTATTGCTTGTTGTCAAATATGGAGGAGGGTTTCCAGAAAGGATATTCGCATAATTTGCCGAACGTAGTCCGATTTTCTCGCGTTAAATACCGACTTCAAACAGCCCCAATCCAGTGGTGTGAAAGCTAGTCGGCTTAATAACTATCGGCACAAATAACCGGCCCGTCCTAGCTCATAATAGTCACTAACCAGAGACAACCTTTGTTAGTGCAGACAAGGTTGTCTCTGCACTAACCCTATTATAACATCCAGTCTGAAGTCTGACGCATACAGCTGGCATGTGATGTCATCCGCCTAGTCTCGCTCGCGGGAGCATTTTCCTAGCCTCGCTGCGTTGGGGTAATTACTATTACGAATAACGCAGAAAGTAAATAACTATGATTTTTTTTTACTTTATAGGGGTTTATAATATCCATAGATCTATCATTTTCAGTTGAAAGCAAAAGTTGTGGACAGATCTATTGCGGTACTCTGATAATTTAGAAACTTTAGTTTTTGCCATTTTCCAGCGCGCTCTAGCGGCGGATCGATCGGCCATAGAAAGAAATAAAATACAAAAAAATATAGGAAAATGTGACTAATTTTGTATAGAATTGTCTTTTCGATAAAACGTATATTTTTTGAGATATGAGAGAAAGAATGAAAAATTTATTTTGCAAAAAACGGGTCCGGGAAAAATTTATGTCAGCAAAGATCAGATTCATGTTCAGCTACCCAAGAAAACATTAGGGGTGACTAAATCACGACTATGACAAAACTCTCTCCTACTTGCGTTTTCTTTTCCTAATATGCTTAGCCTATATTTAATTGGAATGGGTTCGGCCGACCCATGACCTATAAACATATACAAACTTCGCAAGTTTACGCCTATCGTCCTTAGTGAACCCACAAAATATAAATTACCCAAGGATATATGGGTACGTCCAAGGTTTGAGGAAAATTTGCTGACTGGTATAGCTGGCTTTATGGCAGTTTAAAAATGTAAAGTTCAAATATGACCGACATTCACTAGTTTATGCCGTAGCAATTGTCAATCAATCATGTAGTTTGAAACATGATATTGTACTGGACGGTATACCTCTCCGATGAACAACCTCGATTATGATTGGATTTTTGCACATTTAATTATTGTACTATAAATACTTTCCTGGCGTTAAAAAACTGAAAATGATGTCTTAAGAATTAAAAAATCCTCTTTCAAATCATCTTCCATCCGCTTAGAAATCTTCCACTTAGTAATTTTTCTAAAATTTTTACGTGTAAACAAACATCTTGTAAAATTTATCGAATACTAAAATAATCTGATAATCATACATTTATCGTGTGTTTTTACAACCAGAGAGTTCGGTCGCTTTATCCCCTAATGAATAATAATTAATATATCCCCTTATTCGTTTTGAAGCGTTTCAGCATTTATGTACAAAACATGAAACATCGATTCATCATTTTATCCGTGATTTCTGGATCTGGTGGGTCGAAACGCCGGGAAATATAATATTTTCGGTATTGACATGAATCCAAAAAGCGTTTAATGGCAATTCAGTTTAGCTGACTGTGATATTGAACAGAAGCGCCCCTGGCAACCCAGAACAGAAGGCAAAGAATCGCTCGTTGACCGGAAACAGCCAGCGGTATTTACTTTTGCTGCTCCGAAAATATCACTAATCCTTCGGAACATTACGGAAGATTTGCTCAATCGAAACGAATTATTATTCCGTTAATGGCGTTCGCGAAAAACAAAACAAACACGGCTTACTGCTCGGCCCCGGTGATGGCGAAATGACAATTAAGTATTGGGTTTCTGGTTCGCTCTCGTCGGGAGTTTTAGATTAGTTCGTAATTAGTTGGCATTTGATACAATCAAAGAATAAGAATATATTTTATTGCCCGCTGACAATAAGATTATTAAAATTTTAAATACATCTTTGCATATAAAATTGAGGCTATTAAACTATATTTAAGCGTAAAAAGTTTTGGGGCCCCCGAGCAAAATTATTTCATTTGTATTGTATAATATGTATATTTTAGATATGCTTGCTCCAAAGAATGCTGAGGATGTACAGGAAGGGGAAATAAAGTACCCTACGAGACTTGGAAGGTTTTATCCACCTTTTCTTTCACATTTAAAGTTTTATCACAGGATCACAATCCACAAGTTTTATCACACATTTTACCACAATCAGTTGATCAAGAGCAATTTGCAGATATTGAGAGGTTCATTATTTTATTGTATAGCCGTACCTCTCAATTGTATGAAGTAAATCGGGCCCGACAAACCATGTTTACTAGTGGTAACAAAACCATTGAGACATTCGGCATATACAAGACGCTCTTATCAACATGTAAAACGCTCTGCATTTCAAGCAGGGCACATATGAGGCCCAACATTAACGGCAATGCAAGAACTGCCAAACTTGAATGACTGGGGATGGAAAGAAATTGGTGGGGTCGTGCCACCGCATTAGACAATGATTCCAGAGGCATCGAAGTTTTGCCAAGAACTTTTATGCTTTGAGTGCAAAAAATCATGCCGAGGTCCATATAATTGTTCTAAAGCAAGTCTGCCATGCACCGAACTTTGTCTATGCGCTGGGAACTGTTCAGAAAATTAGGGTTAAAATGTAAAATGTATATGATGTAAAATGTAATGTTCCTTTTTTTATATATTTTGTTTCTCACTTTCAGTTTGTTTCGTATTTACTATGTCGATCATCTTGGATTATAACATATATAGGAGTTTATGAGATCATAAATGAAAACGACATAGGATCTTGAGCATATATCAGTGCTACTACATGAAAGAATATATATGTACCAAATTTTAGCTTTCTATGACAATCCGCAGTCTTTTAATCAAAATTGGAAGCTTTGACAGCCATATTGGATTTTACCAATGACGTCATAGGCAAGATCCACATGGGATCTTGATCTTATATCATTACTACTAGAAAAATGAACATCTGTACCAAATTTCAGCTTCCTATCACAATTTGAAGTATTTTTACACAATATTGAAAATATTGTCGGCCATCTTGGATTATAATAGGAATATATGATGTCATAGGTAAGATCCACATGGTGTCTTGATCTTATATCATTACTACTACAAAAATGAACATCTGTACCAAGTTTCAGAATTCTATCACAACGTAAACGATTTTTCAAAAGCAGCAGCTGTACTAACGACAAAAGAGACGCTAACACCTAAGACGTTTTCTTACTGCAATATTTGTCTAAATTCACTAGTTACCTAAAGCGATTTTACATCCTCAGCGGTGGTATAGTTTTAAATAGAGGTTCTACAATAATCGACAGTAACGCTACAAGGAAACAAGCATTTTAATACTATAATGACACACAATCCTTTAATGCAAGTACAATGCAGCATTCCAGTCACATAATCGCAATGCCTTTGCTGTAAATACATTAAAATATTGTGAATCCAGTCGGTAATCAGAAACATTTGTATGTAAAATACATTTCACGAGATTGCAAAGTTCTAGTTACAGATTAGGGCACCTACCTCTCTAAAACTCCGAACCCTAAAAAGCTGACAGATATACATTCAGGTACAACCCCAACTAGAAGTTTATATTAACGTTGACTAAATTTGCATTAATTAATTTGTTTTTAGAAAATATTATCGTAAATATTAAAGCTAGCTAACTATCTCTTTTACCTACATTGAAATAATCCCCAAAAGCATTTTGTTGCTTCACTTCGACCTTGTCCGAGTCTTCTGCTTACGCGTCCTGTGGTACCGTTTATATAAAATATCTGCTTAAGCATTGTTCAATGTTCAGACTGGCAGGCGGTGGTTGCGTAGTAGATATACCATATTTTATTTATTTTTACCGCAGTGGACGTCAAGCGTGGGTTTCAATGGGGCTATAAAGATATAAAGGCAAATAAAAGGTCCGGTTTGTGGCATATCTTCATTTTCATCAGTTACAAGTTGACAATCAACCACAATACATATATCCTGACACCTGACTGACCCAAAAAAAATTTAAAAAAGTAAATAACAAATATCTTAATACTATAAAGATTGTTCAAAATGTCCACCCTCGGCACGAATGTAAGCCTCACATCGTCGAACTGAAGATTCCGTCACTCGACATATGATTATTTGTATCATTTCTTATCTGGTTAGCTGCAGACTGAATTTTTGCAACTAACTGCTGTCGGGTAGTCATTTCAATAATGTAGGCATGCTGCTTCATATGTCCCCATAAATTAAAGTCCAAAGGATTTAGATCTGAGGAACTAACTCGGTGGCTATGCTATTGGACTTGGATATGATCGTGAACTTACTTGAGCAGTTACTTGACTCCCTATATATGATGGTGCACCATCTTGCTACCACATATTTTGAACAATATTAAGCCGTCATCAATGAAAGCAAAAAGTTGTTTTCCAAGAAAGTTCTATAGATGTATTTAAACGATCATTCAAAATATGTACAGGCAGTAAATTATTGTTGAAAATGCTACCCCAAACGTTGACACTGAAACGTTGCTGAAATCGTCTTGATCTATTTGTATGCGGATTTTGATACGCCCAGAAATATTCATTATGATTATTATTTATGTCGTCCCTAGTAAAAACACGCATCTCCCGCATGTAACACTTGTACATTTTGGTGATGAAACGGATGTATATACTTAACATTTCTCTATTCAATACACGCCATAAAAAACTTCGGTGTAAATGACGATTACTTATTAAAACCGGATAACTAATTAAAGAGTTGTCAATGGTATAATCTATTACATCTTCTTCATTTTCTATATTCACTTCAGTAGAACAAGTGGCCTTTTTTGGAGTTACCTTCTTCTCGAAGTCAAAGAAAGAATGAACTAAAGACTGTGTGAGCAGGTTGATATCTATTTGGGTAGCTTCATCGATATTCTCAGGCTGCTTGTCTAAATAAAATATAAATGCATTTTTTATTTATCACTTTCACGTTAAATGTCAAATGGATAAATAAATTGATACAACAATAATTATTGATATAGGAACAATCATTTTTATTTATCTGGCTACTTTTATTGAAATCTGCAATTATATTTATTATAAATATTATCTTTTTTATATTAGCTTTTAAGTTATTTGCTATTCATATTTGTTTTGTGCAAAGAAATCTTAGGTTTGTAGCAATTCGTTACATAGAGAAATAAGCAAATAGATGAATAATAAGGAAGACACACTTATCAGTTGTATATCTGGAGATATATACGGCAACGAACCACTTAGAAGTTATACAAGTTCTATATGTCTATATAGAGAAAAGTGAGAAAATAGCCCTAATATAATCGATAAAACGCATAGAATCATAAAAATCCTGCCTACAAAGTAAACAAACCAGACCGTATGCAGCAAAGGCGCTACGGGAACAAAATAACGTGCCCTAGTAAAATAAAGACAGGGCATCATACCAATATCCAGAAAATAAGAAGATAATAATGTTTCGTCAAGTCCTTTTACGATTTATTAAATATAAAAATTTATCAAACTATGTCTATTTATAATTATATATTATCTATATGTAATAGAGTATCTTCAAAAGTGGGAGTCGAGATTATTCAGCCTCGCACCAAGAGATGAATGTAACATTGACTAACCAAAAGCAACATGGTAATAGAACTTAAGTGAAAATCACTGTTGCGAAGATTGCTGAATAAATATGTGTAGTGTTTTAAAGTAGATTCTAAAGTGTAATTGCAAAAACAGAAATTATGATAATACGTGATTGGTTGGCAGTTAGCTACTATGTTAATAAATACACGAGTAACTAAGGAAGTATGTATTGTTTCTGTGAGGAGACTTCCTTAGCGAAAACTAATAATGCAGAAGAGTTCGTATTTGGCACTACAACCGGTAGCGGCGTTAAAAATTCTCTCAGAGAAAATTGAGTATTTAAATTGTAAAATCCATGTTAATTGTTAAAGTTTGGATACGATTGTAGTAACATGTGTTTTCAGGGTATTATATCTTGTGAATTAATGAATTTCGAGTGATATTATTAGGATTATTAAACTGTAAAGAATATCAATAGGTCAGTGTATTTAGAAGAAGTCATCGGAACATTTCCAGGAGCAGCATTCTTGATTTCGTCGATTTATTCGGTCTCGAGGAAGTTCAAATAATAAGGACGCCGTTGCAGATATCCGAACTAGTAAGCCATTTGCAGTTGCAGCATACCATTAATAGAGAATGTGTTTCTGTTTTGTTTATAAATGATTAACTTTGAGACAAGGTAACAAACAAACCTTAACTATCATTTAAAATCATTGTCATAATATATAACAGTACTGCTTCTTTCTTAATATATGTCCAATATTGTTTGATAAGGATTTTAATATCCCATCTTTTTAGTAATAGAAGGTAGGTATAATAGACCTATTATACTATATATTACTCAGGTTAGTTTAAGTTAATATATATATATATATATATATATATATATATATATATATATATATATATATATATATATTTATATATATATATATATATATATATATATATACATATATATATATATATATATATATATATATATATATATATATATATATATATATATATATATATATATATATATATATATATATATATATATATATATATACGTACATACATACCTACTTACTATAAATATACATCTACATAATATTAACATAACCAAAATTAGAATAATAATGAAATATAAAATAGCTTAAGTTCGTAGGGTTTCTTGGCTGTTCATCCCTATGATACTAAACGAATATATATATATATATATATATATATATATATATATATATATATATATATATATATATATATATATATATATATATATATATATATATATATATATATATATATATATATATGTATATATATATATATATATATATATATATATATATATATATATATATATATATATATATATATATATATATATATATATATATATATATATATATATATATATATATATGTATATATATATATATATATATATATATATATATATATATATATATATATATATATATATATATATATATATATATATATATATATTGTTACAAAAACATCCATGGTTTATATCTTATAAGCTTTACTGTGAAGAAGTATTTTTAGTTATTTATATTTTATTATAATGGATTAATATATCCCAATCTTCAAAAGAATATTTCATTTTAAATGTATGAAATTGATCGATTCTAGCAGTCGCCTGATAGAAGACGAAATGGTTGGTTATAGACTTTCCTAGCTTCCGTTCAGAACGGAACGGGCGATATTTGTAGCAACAAAAGGCATATAGCCAACGCAATAACTAAACTACAATATTAGAAAGCGTGAGGATGTCACAGCCGCCTCTGAGAAATTCTTAGCGCAGTCGGCGACAATCAATACGGTTGCTGGGTTGACGGTATACGCATTGTAGTCTCTTTCACGGCGTTCGTCAAAGTATAATTCGCCGCGCTCTCGCCTCCATAACCACGTTGAATATATAAAAAAATCTATTAAGCGTCCCGCTCCTATTTCGGGACCTTCCAATAAGTTGTCGAGGCTCCGTTCCGTGGTTATTGACAAATTTTTGTTATTATTAAATATTTACCTTCCGCAAAGAGAGGCTTTTATTTTCTAAATTGCTTTTTTATTATCCGCTCATTTGTTTTCTCTGCCTGAAAATGACAGTACACGATATCAGACAATTCAGTAGGTATTTTTTTCATATATTTTACTTCAAGGGAATTTTACACGCCATGTAAAAAGTGACTCGTATAACATTTTGTGAATTTTATCAATGTTATCAATAACATGCTCGAGCGACAAGCACTTAATTAAAATATTTGTTTTTCAAATATCTACATTCTGCAATATATTGACGTCTTCATCTGCATTATTGTTAGATTTATTTATTATCATAACGCAATATTTATCGTATGTCAAAAGAGGAAACGAAACGAAATAAACAAAAGTAAGGACTACTAGAAATTTTAATTAGTAATTTTAGTGTTTATATGAAATTACAATTCTAGGCTCCTGAACGAAGTCAAACATAGTTGTTAAATACTCTAAGCGTAAGAAAATATGTTTTTAAGAAAGAAAATTATATTATATATCAGAAGAATCGAAAAATGGAAAGGAGGAACCCGTAAGTAAAACCAATGTTATCATCTTCAGATAAGCTCTTTTGATCTTAAAATAAGATTCCAATCTTACGCACATACGCTTTTCATATTCATCTATGGTAATTGTCGGCAACAATGATTGAAACGATTTCTGCTGATATCTATATATCTCTTATATATCATCTTCTATATTATCATTGGAAACAGAAGACTCAGAGAATTTTCATAAATCACTGACACACTAATATTAACGAAAACCTAATAACCAAACTCGTTTTTTTAACAACATTTCCTCAGGATTTTTGAATCACATTTTCGAAATTAACATTTTTTTTTTTTAAAACGCGTCGTGGAAGTTGAACATTGCAAGTAGATTAAATCGATATAACAATTTTTTTTTAATATCTAGACTTAGCTGTTCAGTAGATAAGTATCCAGTGACACACTCCACATAACACTAATCACTTGGTTCGTGTGATAGATATATTATGCATAGAATTCTAGGCACTTTCACCGACACTACACCAATTTGAACGGATTTACTCTCTTTCACCGTCGAACAAGTCGGTTGTTGTTTAGTAGTGTCACTTCGACCAATTTCGTAGTTTTCTAGCCTCTTCTAATGTTTGTCTGCAAACCTCTTGATGTCATCTACAACCATAATAGACATATTCAGGCCGTGATAGCTTGCGAATCTTCATTGCGAATGTACAACGGCGCTTTGACGATGCATCGAAGTACTTTATTCTGGAACGTTTGATTTCATTTAATGTTGTATTTCTTAGTGCATCCCCATAGTTGGATTCCGTAAGTCCATATGGGCTTCAGAATTTGGTTGTGGAGCAGCAGTTTGTTGTAAATTGACAACTCAGAATGGCGTCCAAGGAGCCAATACATTTGTCTGAATTTGAGGTTTAATTGCTCACGTTTCTTCTTCACATGTATTTTCCATCGAAGTTTTGCATCTAGAGTCATGCCTAGATACTTTGCTTCGTTGGCATGTGGGATTGTTTGCTGGTTGATAATCACTGCAGTATTGTCATATTTTTTGTTGGTGAGACTGACGTGAATCGATTTCGCCCCATTTAGTTTGATGCGCCATTTCTTTGTCCAAGTGGTGACATTGTTGACTGCTATTTGAAGTTTGATTTTAGCTGACTGTATGTATTGGTCACTAGCGAGTAGAGCAGTGTCGGCGGCAGGTAGAGAATAGGTCCAAGGACACTGCCCTGAAGTACCTGAAGTGCCTCTCCAGCACTCTTCCACTGTATTGACACGTATCGGAGTCGTAGTGCTGCATTGAAGAGATGCGTCAGTTTCATGATGCCTTTGCGGAGGTCTTAAGTACTTGTGTAGTTATTAGATCATAACCTGGAGCTTTATTTGTATCGAGATTATTTCTGAGAGTGCTGGTGATCTCAGCAGGTGTTGGTGGCTTAATTATTGTGCCATCTCTGTTAGTCATTTGTGGTATCTCTTCTATCCCAGTAGGCTCATATGACTGAAATGTATTTGACAAGTGATCAGCAAATATTTCTGCCTTTTCTTCATCTCGTAGAGCCCAGTTGCCATCATCTTTTCGAATGGGAAGGTCATGATTCTTTGGCCTATGCAAGAATTTAGTTGTCTTCCAGAGGGAATAGTCGGTGTTTTCGTCAACCGATCCTAGGAAATCGTCCCTAAGGAAATTTTCAAAATGTTCTTTCTTGGTGGCTTTAATTTAATTTTTGAGCTGTACGCATAGATTATTTAGCACTCGTTTATCGCCTGGCGAACAAGTTTGTTGTATTTTTTTTGGGCTTTCCTTTTTTTTGTTAACGAAGTCTTGAATTTCTTTGATGTAGTTCAAACTTGGTGTTTTTGACTTCAGTGTGGGGGGTATTGTTCCACGCAGATTGCTGCAAGTCAAGCATAAGATTTTCAACTACATGGTCTAACTGTTCTTTCTCCTTCAAGGGTACAATTAGCTCAATTCTCTGCCCAAGCTCTGCTCCAAATCCGTCCCAATCCGTTTTCCTGTTAGTGGGATATGCGGGATGCTGTTTAGTTATTACATATTCACTCAATTAGACTAGAATTGCTGAATGGTCAGATGCTAGGTCAAAGCATTCTTCAATGTTGACATAAGCGGATGCAATATTGCGTAACACAAAAAAGTCGACTAAGCTCGGCGTTTTTTCTGTCTGTAGGCCAGTACGTTGGTATGTCGGTTGATTGGAACTGACAAGACATTGCATTTGCAGCAGTGTATAGTTGTCTTCCTTTCGGAATTATATTAGCAGAGCTCCAATAGGTGTGTTTGGCATTGAAGTCGCCTACAATAATGGAGCGATCTCCTAATGACCGAAAGAAGTGACTGTAGTGTTTTTCTTCTTGCGCTTTTCCTGCTGGGCAATATATTGCGGCAATTGTAATGTAGAATTTCATATGGATCATCACTGTTGTCGCTTGGATTTCTGCAGTTTGGTACTGTTTTAAGTTTTCTTTGATTGTCAGCTCTGTTCCGCCCTTTCCGGGAAGGTCTGGTCGAGCAGTGTGATAAACCTTGTAACCTATTATTTTGCAGTAAATTGTTCTGGTCATGCGGCTCTCTAAGATTAAGGCTACATCGATTTTATCATTCCATAAGAACACCATTGGAATTCCAGGCTACTATTCTGACCATGTTAGCAACCATTTTTATTTTTGTTATGTACAGCTTTTTTGTTGCTGTTTTCTACTTTGATTATTTTATCAAGAATAATTTCATTCGTCTTTTTCTGTTGACCGAGTTTGGTCGTAATTTGTTGCAACATTTCACTTGTTACGTCTGACTCTGCTTCTGTTATTTTTGTATCTTTGCCCTTCGCTGGTGCATTTTTTTTTTCAGTAGTTTGGTTGCATGTTATCTTCGGGTTCGGGAGCTCGCTCCTGTGTATGCTCAGTCTGGGTTTTAGGTTTTGGTATATGTGGGCTTTTCTTATTTATTTGCTGTTTGCCAACTGTGTCGTTCCTTACTTTTTGTAGCTCCTTGGCTACTATGCATACACAACATAGTTGGCCGGGTGTGCTTCGTTGCAGTTGGCCCATTTACCTTTGTGGTTTTTCGCATTTGCTGCTGAGGTGTCTTCCAGTGGGGTCCGCATTCAACGCATTTCGCCTCTTTAAAGAAATTGTTTCACGTGTGTCCGAATCCTTGACATTTCCTGCACTGATGGATCAGATTGGATCGTTTCCGCAATGGTTAGATTTTTACCTTGAGTCCCAATATGTGTTGAATATGATATACTGCTTTGACGTCTTCACTTTGGTTAAAGACATGAATAGGGGAAGACATTTTCTGGTGACTGCATCTCCGTTTCTTACGCGTTTTTTAATATTGATTACTCAATAGCAAACTCTCTTTCTGTGAGATGCTCGATAATCAATTGATCGGTGCATGTGGGGTCAATTCCTCTAGCCATTACCTTTATAGGTCAGTTATTCTTATTCTCATGTAAAGTATTCTATGTTATTTTCTTGGAGTGTCTCTTTTAGTCTGAGTACTTACTTTAGAGTACTAACTCTTCTTTAGTGAATAACTCAGCCGTAGTGTAGAAACAGGCACGAATATAAGAGACATAGTTGTAATAACAAAATTTTTTGTAGTAATTTTTTTTGTCTTTTTAGCCAGGCTTATGTAAGAAAATCTGCTTTGCAGGTAACATTTTTCTATGGCCAATGTATTTCCAGATATATGTCACTTTACTCGTTTTTCTCTAATTTTAGTAACATGTACTAATTTTTCAAACCATATTGTGAGAGTTGAGTTAAAGATTTTAAACTTTGTAAATTATTTCTCCTATTGGCATTTTAATTGCTAATTTGCTGTGACAAAAAAGGGTGTATGTAAAAATAATTATAGATATATTTATGTTCAATATTAATACCGCATTTAAATGATAGATGATTTGCTTATTCAAATTCCTACGATACAGGATTTATTTATAAGTATATGTCTAGGTTTACTGCTTTCTGATTTCGACAAACCAAACTCTAAGGCGTTCAAGTATTTTTTAGGTCAATGTTAGTTGAGTGAATTATTGCCAGGTTAATATTATTATTCTTTGTATTCATTTTATATGTCAACAACAGTTGGATACTATATAAGACCTCATATAAGATTATGATATTGCAGTTTTGATTTTGTAAGTTCCGAAAATGTTTGCCGGAGTAGCTACTAAGTTATCACTGTGTTTCTGTTTGTCAGCGTATGTTAGATCTGCATCTGTTCGTAAGTATAGGGACATTTAACTTGTCGTTTCATGAGGTACGAGGAAATTGACAGATCTTTAAGGTTGAATTATTTTTCAGCATCTTACATTAAACCATGTAGCTTAAGTGATCCTGGTTTCGAACAGTGTGCCATTTCGACAGCTACTGCATTTTTCAAACAGATAGGTCAAGGTACATAAATATTATTAATATATTTTGTGGCAATATTTATATTTTTCCTACACTTACTAAGGTGCTGGATTGCATCATTATAATATATTTCAACTCTGACATAATAATTGCGTTGTTCCTAGGCGATCCAAGTTTTCAAATACCGGCACTAGCTAGCGTGAAATTTCCTTTTGCTACAGTCCACAATGGAAACGATATTTACATAAATATAACTAATGTATCTCTACTGGGATTCGATAAAATCGCATTCAAGTCAATTAAGTAAGTATGCATGTAGACGGTGATATAAGGGTGTTAATTAAAATTTGAATTTCCTCCTCGTAATTTTTTTCACTATTATTTTCATGGCAGCACTTAATTTGATAAGCCAGAGATATTGCATTACACTTATTTGCAGAAAAGATCCTGATCATAACAAAATATATGTTGAAATTGCCATACCACATTTTAACATTGGTGGTGACTATGATGTGGTTGCGAAGATAGATAAAAAGTCAGTGTCAGGAAAAGGGAATGGAGACTGGATTATCGGTAAGTAATTTATATTTCGCTTAAACAGCAAAAGTTGCATAGATCAGGCGCATATTAATTTGTAATGAGGAATAAAGAAACATGATCCAAAACTATCCATATAATAGAAATTGAGTGAAGGGGATAAAATTATTTTTGTTGACAATAAGAAATTGTAAAATATAATACTGTTGGTTTCTGTTTTAGATAATCTCTACTATAACTTGAGTTTCCAATGGAATATAATAGAACGAGATGGAGTAAAATACGCAGATATTATAGACAAGAACTTCGATATTAAATTTGAAAAAGGAGCTTTAAAAATAGATGTAGAACAAGGTATGTCAAACTAACTGAAAACCCAGACAACCACACCATCATAAAAATAAGACAAAAAGATATAGGTCACGGGATCATGCTGGCCATGGATATTGCCAATTTAATTATTCACCGAAAGCTGATTTAGCAAATTACTTCAAGAATGGTCTTTTACCTAATCTGGTTTTGCCTGTCATCTATCAACAGTTGGGCCGAAAAATAAAAAAATATATATTATTTTTTTTAATTTTAGGCAATGATGTCAATGACGTTCTCACTGAGAATATGCAACAGCTTGTACGTGAAGTATGGCCTCGCTGCAATTTTTACCTGAAGAAAGTGTTCGATAGGCTCACGAAGAACTTATTCAGTGCCGTGCCATACGATGAATTATTTCTTAAATAAATTATAGTTGAAAGTAAATTGTATGTATCTACTTTGTTGATTATTTATTGTTATTAGCTATTTTAATAAAACTGCTATCCATGCGACAACATTTTTATTAGTCACTTAGTAATGGGAATTATATTCGTATGCTATACGAATACTAAAGCAAGAATACCGAAGCAAAACTAATAATTTGCTAGGTAGTATTTATTTCTTTGTACTACCAGACCATTATTAGTATTTATTT
>CAXKVY010005715.1:0-10362 GCA_964058915.1 Tetropium fuscum
CAACGTGAAAAGAGGATTTAGTAATAATTATGGCTATTTTATTTTTGCGTCGCAATAAGCATAATAATTTCTTAAACAGTATAATAAATACAAGTTATGTTGCATAAAGCCTATATATAAATATAATACTTAATGGTGGTAAACTTCAAGTTAATAATATATAAAATTGAGTGTACGTTGCTGAGTGCAGGAATCGTCTACAAGCTCAACTATTCATGTAAAATCAGTCAAGAGCTCGCCAACAATCTTTGATTGATTTAAGATCTTTCATACATAGGTACATTTAAATTCAGATGTTTCTATGCAGTCACAAAACTATGGTCAATATAAAACGTAAATGAAGGTTTTTAGGTTCAATAGGGAACATAACTAAAATTTAAAATACAAAAATTATACTAAACAACATAGCGTAAAATTGTAATAAAACGTGTACTTCACAAAAAACAAGATTTCTAATTCCACGCGATCAGTATAAAGGATCTAAACAGTGAAAAAATTGCCGCCGCACGAAACGAGCAGTGACGTCACAGCCTACAATATTCGGTAAGCGTTACTGCTGCTGCTGACAAATATCGGCATTTTTGACAATCTATTTGATGCTACTTGTTTGATGCTATGAATCATGATTCGGGTAATGGACATCACTTAATTTTTCCTATAAAAATTAAATAAAAAAAAAATGTTTCCCCTTCATTTCACCGACTTCGACCTGAGCCCCCTCCTTAGTAGAAAGTTTGAGGTCCCCTAACTCCCCTCCTAATTATCCAATTCTGATTTAGAATGGGCTAGAATTAAAGCTCGAAAAAAAAGCTGTCGATTGGTAAACAAAATATTTCCCCCTCCCATCCCTCATACCGGAAACACCATTTGAAAAAAACAGGCATACGTTTTGTTTTCGCGCTTGGCGTTTGTTTACAATAAAAAAATATTCGTTAATGCCGTGGCATAGCATATGATGAAACGAAGAAAAAGACGACTGATTTTTTAAGATCGGTCAATATTCAGAGGTTATGGGCATTTTAAAAATTTGCGTTTTCCCCTTCTCCCCCCTCTCCTAATTATCTCACCTTACTGTACAGCTTCAGGTAGGCCTCAGTTTGCTGAAAAGTGCAAATAGTATTAGAGGAATTCATGTTTAGTGATAGTGTAGTGCCATATTGTCCTCATCATCTAATTTCTTATTATGTTTATTATTTCAAGGTAAATGAAGAAACCATCTCAAGTAACTAACAATACAACTACTAGATTGCTGACACGAGGAATTCCTAGGCCAAGGCCTGCTTATTAAACAATTATGATGTGAAACTAGGTTACGTACAAGGGTTGTACTGACCTGGCCAAATATTATATAAATCATTGTAATTAGGTCACATAATCAATTAGCTTTATACTTTGTATCAGTTAGCTACTGAGAATTAATGGTTGTTACCATGTTTGAATAAACTTATATCGAGTGTTCGTAACTGTGTCTCTATCATTGGTGGTTTACCCACTACCCGGTGATCTCCATAGATCACCATTACAATAGTGGTGGTAAGGAATTTTCAGATTGTTTCCGTACCTATTTAGTTTTGAAAAAGGCAATTTTACATGCCTTCGGTGTCAGGGAAAATGTCACCCTCGTCTTCAATCGTTATTGGTACATATTAATGAATCGTTCATGTTTAATAAAGTGCCTTCAAGAAATTCTAATCCGAGGACTTCCTCTAGGTCTCGAGTCTCCACTTCCATCGACATTCACCGACACAACTACGAGGGTTTCCATAGGAAACCACTCAGTTGACGCACATATCGATGCAACTTAGTCCCGCCGCAGTTGCGTGCACAAGTCTTCGTGCATCAACAGATCATCAACTTCAGCAATTCAGAGGGAGCAGGGGCTAAAAATGTGGTTATTGGTTCCAGTCCGTTGTTGGTCTTCTTCCAACCCTAATCTTCGGCATGTAAATGAACCGCCATCCATCCCCTGTGCTGTGTGGCTGCAGCTGCTGATGGTGGTAGTGCAGCTATATTTGAGGAGATTTCTTATAATTCAAAAATCTCATATGGTCCAAAGAAGTACAAGGAATAATACATTGAGACAAGGAATCATTCTCCAGCTGTTGCAGCCCTCCAATGTTAGTTACACAACACTACAATGTCATGTACATGTTACAATGCAATAATTATAGTTTGTTGTGCAAAAAATTGTATTTCATTGTTGTTTGTTGTGCAAAAATTGTATTTTATTACATACATGGTCAACAGTCAGGGTAACATGGCTTACGGAAATCGTACGTAAAGTAAAGTACGTAAAGTAGCATAAATCGCATTTTTGTCACTTTTTTTTTGGTTTTTGCTAAAGTCCCTAGATTACCAGTGTACCGCAATTGACGTCATTTTGACTCCAACACTTTGGTGGGAAATTTGAAAAGATATCACATTTAACCTAGATTAACCTACAAAAATTTATTTTCGTACTTCCGGGACTGAAGTGACAACTACAAATAAAAACTAAAGCTTTGTTATATCGAGTTTTGTGGATATAAAGCTTGTTTGGAAACAAATAACTGGTTTTAGTATTGATTTAACATAGGAAAGAAGCTGTTTATAAACAAAATAATTGCTCGTACGTTCATACTTCACCGACAAAATAGATGTCAATACCTACGGTACAAATCTCATTTTATGAAATTTTGTCCCAGGAACACAACAACCCGGCATTGTTTCAGTTTTTTAAACCAAATAACAGGAAACACGTTTTCTCTGGCAAACACGAAACACGAAAACACGATGACGAACTGACGAATATCAACCAAAGAACAGGTTATGATATCAACTGACATCTGACACGATGTGGTCAGATGTCATCGGCGGCCATTTTGACTCCAACGGAGTGGACAAACCAATAGGTGTGTCCACAAAAAATATCATATTTATTAAAAGTAGTGAGGAATGAAGCTTTTGACCTAATAATAGCAATATTAGAACTGTGTTTGGAAAAAAGTCAATCCAAATCATAACAGCGTTCGTAGAAAGTGCTTGCTTTATTTGAATCGGATAAACGCGTCGTCATTGGTTCGACGTCACATGCTTGCTAGGTCTGCAGGCGCGATAGATCAACCGTACTGTAGCTGTACAGCGTTAGGTTTATTCCGTGACGTTCTCGTTAGAATGAAGTCTGCATATTATTCACAGTATTATCTAGTAGTGCCTATATGATTTAGAACGTCAACTAATATAGTTTGTTTATTGCTTTTTGTCAAATATGGAGGAGGGTTTCCAGAAAGGATATTCGCATAATTTGCCGAACGTAGTCCGATTTTCTCGCGTTAAATACCGACTTCAAACAGCCTCAATCCAGTGGTGTGAAAGCTAGTCGGCTTAATAACTATCGGCACAAATAACCGGCCCGTCCTAGCTCATAATAGTCACTAACCAGAGACAACCTTTGTTAGTGCAGACAAGGTTGTCTCTGCACTAACCCTATTATAACATCCAGTCTGAAGTCTGACGCATACAGCTGGCATGTGATGTCATCCGCCTAGTCTCGCTCGCGGGAGCATTTTCCTAGCCTCGCTGCGTTGGGGTAATTACTATTACGAATAACGCAGAAAGTAAATAACTATGATTTTTTTTACTTTATAGGAGTTTATAATATCCATAGATCTATCATTTTCAGTTGAAAGCAAAAGTTGTGGACAGATCTATTGCGGTACTCTGATAATTTAGAAACTTTAGTTTTTGCCATTTTCCAGCGCGCTCTAGCGGCGGATCGATCGGCCATAGAAAGAAATAAAATACAAAAAAATATAGGAAAATGTGACTAATTTTGTATAGAATTGTCTTTTCGATAAAACGTATATTTTTTGAGATATGAGAGAAAGAATGAAAAATTTATTTTGCAAAAAACGGGTCCGGGAAAAATTTATGTCAGCAAAGATCAGATTCATGTTCAGCTACCCAAGAAAACATTAGGGGTGACTAAATCACGACTATGACAAAACTCTCTCCTACTTGCGTTTTCTTTTCCTAATATGCTTAGCCTATATTTAATTGGAATGGGTTCGGCCGACCCATGACCTATAAACATATACAAACTTCGCAAGTTTACGCCTATCGTCCTTAGTGAACCCACAAAATATAAATTACCCAAGGATATATGGGTACGTCCAAGGTTTGAGGAAAATTTACTGACTGGTATAGCTGGCTGTATGGCAGTTTAAAAATGTAAAGTTCAAATATGACCGACATTCACTAGTTTATGCCGTAGCAATTGTCAATCAATCATGTAGTTTGAAACATGATATTGTACTGGACGGTATACCTCTCCGATGAACAACCTCGATTATGATTGGATTTTTGCACATTTAATTATTGTACTATAAATACTTTCCTGGCGTTAAAAAACTGAAAATGATGTCTTAAGAATTAAAAAATCCTCTTTCAAATCATCTTCCATCCGCTTAGAAATCTTCCACTTAGTAATTTTTCTAAAATTTTTACGTGTAAACAAACATCTTGTAAAATTTATCGAATACTAAAATAATCTGATAATCATACATTTATCGTGTGTTTTTACAACCAGAGAGTTCGGTCGCTTTATCCCCTAATGAATAATAATTAATATATCCCCTTATTCGTTTTGAAGCGTTTCAGCATTTATGTACAAAACATGAAACATCGATTCATCATTTTATCCGTGATTTCTGGATCTGGTGGGTCGAAACGCCGGGAAATATAATATTTTCGGTATTGACATGAATCCAAAAAGCGTTTAATGGCAATTCAGTTTAGCTGACTGTGATATTGAACAGAAGCGCCCCTGGCAACCCAGAACAGAAGGCAAAGAATCGCTCGTTGACCGGAAACAGCCAGCGGTATTTACTTTTGCTGCTCCGAAAATATCACTAATCCTTCGGAACATTACGGAAGATTTGCTCAATCGAAACGAATTATTATTCCGTTAATGGCGTTCGCGAAAAACAAAACAAACACGGCTTACTGCTCGGCCCCGGTGATGGCGAAATGACAATTAAGTATTGGGTTTCTGGTTCGCTCTCGTCGGGAGTTTTAGATTAGTTCGTAATTAGTTGGCATTTGATACAATCAAAGAATAAGAATATATTTTATTGCCCGCTGACAATAAGATTATTAAAATTTTAAATACATCTTTGCATATAAAATTGAGGCTATTAAACTATATTTAAGCGTAAAAAGTTTTGGGGCCCCCGAGCAAAATTATTTCATTTGTATTGTATAATATGTATATTTTAGATATGCTTGCTCCAAAGAATGCTGAGGATGTACAGGAAGGGGAAATAAAGTACCCTACGAGACTTGGAAGGTTTTATCCACCTTTTCTTTCACATTTAAAGTTTTATCACAGGATCACAATCCACAAGTTTTATCACACATTTTACCACAATCAGTTGATCAAGAGCAATTTGCAGATATTGAGAGGTTCATTATTTTATTGTATAGCCGTACCTCTCAATTGTATGAAGTAAATCGGGCCCGACAAACCATGTTTACTAGTGGTAACAAAACCATTGAGACATTCGGCATATACAAGACGCTCTTATCAACATGTAAAACGCTCTGCATTTCAAGCAGGGCACATATGAGGCCCAACATTAACGGCAATGCAAGAACTGCCAAACTTGAATGACTGGGGATGGAAAGAAATTGGTGGGGTCGTGCCACCGCATTGGACAATGATTCCAGAGGCATCGAAGTTTTGCCAAGAACTTTTATGCTTTGAGTGCAAAAAATCATGCCGAGGTCCATATAATTGTTCTAAAGCAAGTCTGCCATGCACCGAACTTTGTCTATGCGCTGGGAACTGTTCAGAAAATTAGGGTTAAAATGTAAAATGTATATGATGTAAAATGTAATGTTCCTTTTTTTATATATTTTGTTTCTCACTTTCAGTTTGTTTCGTATTTACTATGTCGATCATCTTGGATTATAACATATATAGGAGTTTATGAGATCATAAATGAAAACGACATAGGATCTTGAGCATATATCAGTGCTACTACATGAAAGAATATATATGTACCAAATTTTAGCTTTCTATGACAATCCGCAGTCTTTTAATCAAAATTGGAAGCTTTGACAGCCATATTGGATTTTACCAATGACGTCATAGGCAAGATCCACATGGGATCTTGATCTTATATCATTACTACTAGAAAAATGAACATCTGTACCAAATTTCAGCTTCCTATCACAATTTGAAGTATTTTTACACAATATTGAAAATATTGTCGGCCATCTTGGATTATAATAGGAATATATGATGTCATAGGTAAGATCCACATGGTGTCTTGATCTTATATCATTACTACTACAAAAATGAACATCTGTACCAAGTTTCAGAATTCTATCACAACGTAAACGATTTTTCAAAAGCAGCAGCTGTACTAACGACAAAAGAGACGCTAACACCTAAGACGTTTTCTTACTTCAATATTTGTCTAAATTCACTAGTTACCTAAAGCGATTTTACATCCTCAGCGGTGGTATAGTTTTAAATAGAGGTTCTACAGTAATCGACAGTAACGCTACAAGGAAACAAGCATTTTAATACTATAATGACACACAATCCTTTAATGCAAGTACAATGCAGCATTCCAGTCACATAATCGCAATGCCTTTGCTGTAAATACATTAAAATATTGTGAATCCAGTCGGTAATCAGAAACATTTGTATGTAAAATACATTTCACGAGATTGCAAAGTTCTAGTTACAGATTAGGGCACCTACCTCTCTAAAACTCCGAACCCTAAAAAGCTGACAGATATACATTCAGGTACAACCCCAACTAGAAGTTTATATTAACGTTGACTAAATTTGCATTAATTAATTTGTTTTTAGAAAATATTATCGTAAATATTAAAGCTAGCTAACTATCTCTTTTACCTACATTGAAATAATCCCCAAAAGCATTTTGTTGCTTCACTTCGACCTTGTCCGAGTCTTCTGCTTACGCGTCCTGTGGTACCGTTTATATAAAATATCTGCTTAAGCATTGTTCAATGTTCAGACTGGCAGGCGGTGGTTGCGTAGTGGATATACCATATTTTATTTATTTTTACCGCAGTGGACGTCAAGCGTGGGTTTCAATGGGGCTATAAAGATATAAAGGCAAATAAAAGGTCCGGTTTGTGGCATATCTTCATTTTCATCAGTTACAAGTTGACAATCAACCACAATACATATATCCTGACACCTGACTGACCCAAAAAAAATTTTAAAAAGTAAATAACAAATATCTTAATACTATAAAGATTGTTCAAAATGTCCACCCTCGGCACGAATGTAAGCCTCACATCGTCGAACTGAAGATTCCGTCACTCGACATATGATTATTTGTATCATTTCTTATCTGGTTAGCTGCAGACTGAATTTTTGCAACTAACTGCTGTCGGGTAGTAATTTCAATAATGTAGGCATGCTGCTTCATATGTCCCCATAAATTAAAGTCCAAAGGATTTAGATCTGAGGAACTAACTCGGTGGCTATGCTATTGGACTTGGATATGATCGTGAACTTACTTGAGCAGTTACTTGACTCCCTATATATGATGGTGCACCATCTTGCTACCACATATTTTGAACAATATTAAGCCGTCATCAATGAAAGCAAAAAGTTGTTTTCCAAGAAAGTTCTATAGATGTATTTAAACGATCATTCAAAATATGTACAGGCAGTAAATTATTGTTGAAAATGCTACCCCAAACGTTGACATTGAAACGTTGCTGAAATCGTCTTGATCTATTTGTATGCGGATTTTGATACGCCCAGAAATATTCATTATGATTATTATTTATGTCGTCCCTAGTAAAAACACGCATCTCCCGCATGTAACACTTGTACATTTTGGTGATGAAACGGATGTATATACTTAACATTTCTCTATTCAATACACGCCATAAAAAACTTCGGTGTAAATGACGATTACTTATTAAAACCGGATAACTAATTAAAGAGTTGTCAATGGTATAATCTATTACATCTTCTTCATTTTCTATATTCACTTCAGTAGAACGAGTGGCCTTTTTTGGAGTTACCTTCTTCTCGAAGTCAAAGAAAGAATGAACTAAAGACTGTGTGAGCAGGTTGATATCTATTTGGGTAGCTTCATCGATATTCTCAGGCTGCTTGTCTAAATAAAATATAAATGCATTTTTTATTTATCACTTTCACGTTAAATGTCAAATGGATAAATAAATTGATACAACAATAATTATTGATATAGGAACCATCATTTTTATTTATCTGGCTACTTTTATTGAAATCTGCAATTATATTTATTATAAATATTATCTTTTTTATATTAGCTTTTAAGTTATTTACTATTCATATTTGTTTTGTGCAAAGAAATCTTAGGTTTGTAGCAATTCGTTACATAGAGAAATAAGCAAATAGATGAATAATAAGGAAGACACACTTATCAGTTGTATATCTGGAGATATATATGGCAACGAACCACTTAGAAGTTATACAAGTTCTATATGTCTATATAGAGAAAAGTGAGAAAATAGCCCTAATACAATCGATAAAACGCATAGAATCATAAAAATCCTGCCTACAAAGTAAACAAACCAGACCGTATGCAGCAAAGGCGCTACGGGAACAAAATAACGTGCCCTAGTAAAATAAAGACAGGGCATCATACCAATATCCAGAAAATAAGAAGATAATAATGTTTCGTCAAGTCCTTTTACGATTTATTAAATATAAAAATTTATCAAACTATGTCTATTTATAATTATATATTATCTATATGTAATAGAGTATCTTCAAAAGTGGGAGTCGAGATTATTCAGCCTCGCACCAAGAGATGAATGTAACATTGACTAACCAAAAGCAACATGGTAATAGAACTTAAGTGAAAATCACTGTTGCGAAGATTGCTGAATAAATATGTGTCGTGTTTTAAAGTAGATTCTAAAGTGTAATTGCAAAAACAGAAATTATGATAATACGTGATTGGTTGGCAGTTAGCTACTATGTTAATAAATACACGAGTAACTAAGGAAGTATGTATTGTTTCTGTGAGGAGACTTCCTTAGCGAAAACTAATAATGCAGAAGAGTTCGTATTTGGCACTACAACCGGTAGCGGCGTTAAAAATTCTCTCAGAGAAAATTGAGTATTTAAATTGTAAAATCTATGTTAATTGTTAAAGTTTGGATACGATTGTAGTAACATGTGTTTTCAGGGTATTATATCTTGTGAATTAATGAATTTCGAGTGATATTATTAGGATTATTAAACTGTAAAGAATATCAATAGGTCAGTGTATTTAGAAGAAGTCATCGGAACATTTCCAGGAGCAGCATTCTTGATTTCGTCGATTTATTCGGTCTCGAGGAAGTTCAAATAATAAGGACGCCGTTGCAGATATCCGAACTAGTAAGCCATTTGCAGTTGCAGCATACCATTAATAGAGAATGTGTTTCTGTTTTGTTTATAAATGATTAACTTTGAGACAAGGTAACAAACAAACCTTAACTATCATTTAAAATCATTGTCATAATATATAACAGTACTGCTTCTTTCTTAATATATGTCCAATATTGTTTGATAAGGATCTTAATATCCCATCTTTTTAGTAATAGAAGGTAGGTATAATAGACCTATTATACTATATATTACTCAGGTTAGTTTAAGCTTATATTTTTATTTAGTAATATTGAATCATCATCAAATTATAAACATTTTAAAGCAAATATAAGTACTAGTTGATTTGTAAACTATTTGCAATATTTTCTTCCAGAAAAAAAATTTAAAGCAATAAAACATAGTCAATAATCTTTAAAAAGAAATAGCTCAATAATCAATTAAATTTTCTTGTGCGCAAAGTAAAATTCATAAGTTAAAAAGCATACAGAACTACTTTACCAGTCTATTTTGATCTCAATTTGATGTGAAGTGTTTTCGTGGTCCAATCAAAACTAAGTTAAGAAGACTATAAGAGTTTCAATTTTCTATATATGGTTATAAAATTGACATGGAAAAATATCGATAAATAGTAAATTCAAAATTGTTCACTGGC
This sequence comes from Tetropium fuscum, assembly GCA_964058915.1. Lineage (NCBI taxonomy): Eukaryota > Metazoa > Arthropoda > Insecta > Coleoptera > Cerambycidae > Tetropium > Tetropium fuscum. The sequence continues at coordinate 10,050 of CAXKVY010005715.1, forward strand.
ATTGGGAACTGGCGCCCATTTATTAAAGAGTCTTCACTTTGTGAAGATATATATATATATATATATATATATATATATATATATATATATATATATATATATATATATATATATATATATATATATATATATATATATATATATATATATATATATATATATATATACATATATATATATATATATATATATATATATATATATATATATATATATATATATATATATATATATATATATATATATATATATATATATATATATATACGTACATACATACCTACTTACTATAAATATACATCTACATAATATT
>CAXKVY010005716.1:0-22298 GCA_964058915.1 Tetropium fuscum
AAAATACTGAATACCCTGTATCCGAACGTTGCAACAAATCAAATGAAAATAGAAAACATTCAGAGCATAGCTTAATTCGTGTACATTAAGATAATACTTAGTAACTGTAGTAAAACTTTGTCATGTCTTTTGTAGAAATTTATTTATAATTATTATAATGCAAAAAGTACAGTTATTGGACGTATTTGTACTTAGTGGACGGTTTAATATTAGTTATTGGACACATTGTACATAATTTAAATTCTATAAAAAAAGACACTTCAATAGGTGTCTGAGCACTTAGTAAAAATTTTCCTTGCGTGTTTGTTGAAACAACTCTAAAGGCTATCTATTTCTTCTTTCTCCTCGTTTTAAATTTTTTCGTCGTCAAATTTCCGTTGTTCATTTTCAATGTCGCTGTCTTCATTCTCTCAAATCTCATCATTTTCTGTATTGTAGCATAAGCATATGTGAACGATCTTGGATCGGCCAAAAACGTAAACAATTCTGTCTCTCGTATTAAAATGTCTCTGGTCGTACCGAACTAAGTTCCTTCGCATCGCAGTATCAGTACATTTTCGTATATAAGGAACAGGTACGCGCTTGAAACTAGAACATATTGAACTGTTCCATAACATCCCCATATTAATGATCGAGGGTGTACCTCTTATAACAGTGTTTCTCTGCTCTGCTCATAGCTCAAGCTCATATCACTTATGTTAGATTTAATAAACATCAGGACAGCGCGTACGCAGTCCCGACTACCAAAAATTTCGCGCCCGAGTTATCCGCATTAGGGATAATCGCAGGGGTCAGCCCAACCGAAGTGCAATGGGAAGGCCTCACCCTGGGGGAACCGCCTTGATGATCATGGTAGCCCCTACGCCAGGTAAGTATGCCTTCCGGACGCCTTCGTTCACTACTTCTTCAAAGCCGTTCTAGCTGTAGCAGCAACATACAAATAAACTGTGTGCTGCCCTCTAGAGGATCATTCGTCAGTATATAGATCATTCATTTTTGTTGCTAAAAAATGTCAATGTATCTTATGCTTTGGATTGGATTGGCTATAAGCAGCTTTTTTTACTTTTTTTCGAAGATGATGAAACTAATGATGGGCACACCAAAGTAGGTACTTAACTGCAGCAATTATGCCTCCTATAAATTGTTGTGAACCAGTTATATATGAGGATTCGGGCAATGATGATACAGTAAACATAAATAATTTTGCAGGTTCACTACATCGAGCAGAACCTGAACATTTTGAAGCCTCTAGTAATTGTAATTGATATCAAGTAATTGATATCAAGTGAGGGCACCCATGAAAACTGGTGAGTCGGATGATGAAGATAATTTACCATTGTCAGTAATAAGCCGAAACATCGAAAAACAACCAGAAAGCCAAATCATAAAAATACGTTTTACATGGTCTCATAAAGATATACCATTTACATGGTCTCATACCAATAATAACAGTGATGCAGTTTCCCTCTGCGCAAAATGTTCAGAATTCTAATCTGTCAGGCAAACTCTTTTATTTTATTTTTTTTGGTGACTGATGATGATGTGACTGGTGTTTATAATTTCAACTTATATCCGTTGAGTAAAAATAAGACTGGTAACATACCAAAGAAGGAAAAGTTTTGTTTGCTATGTTTTCTTAGCGGTTACCTATATTATACCTGCACCTAGTTGTAGAATGTTTTGGGAGATTTCCCCCGACAACCATAACGAACTCGTATCCAATGCTTTGTCCAGAAATATTTTTGAGTATATTTCTTAGATATTTTTGTATCGAGTAGCGTTACGTGGTAAAATCCACATGTTAGATATGCGAGAACACAATGCTCCGCAATTATATGGCATACAAGGCAGCACTTGATAATTTACCTTTTTGCATAAGAGTGGCTAACAATTAGGATAGTATAGATCATTTGATAGTAACACGGGAGAATCAAATTAGGTGCCGACATTGCCACAAAAAGACTTACACCAAATGCGAAAAGTCGATCTCCTACTTAAATATTGTTTGATTAAATGATAATGTTCAGAATTGTTTTTGCGTCCTTTCGTGTTATATTTAGAATGTTGGTAGGTATTATAATTGTCCTACTGTTCTTTTAAAGATACACTGTTTTTTTTAAACTCCTTCATTTCTTTTCAGATTATTTGTTACTTATACTGAACTAGAGTGTTACAAAAATATCTTAATTTAAAACAAAAGTATTTTGGGCATATCTTGCTTAATTATCAATATCATTTGACCGGTCATGTAGGTACAACACTAATTATAATTTATTTGAAAGTCATATTTTTTCAGTAGGTAAAAGTTGGTTATAAGGTAAAACAAGAAAAATCGTAAATGTGTACATATATAATGTATAATAATATCTTTCACATTTTATTTATATAATCACATAATTTATTATTTGCACAAAATATAATGGTATCGTAGGAATGTTTATATAAATAAATACCTATAAACTATACCTATATTTATGTATGATAAGTCAACATAGTTATATCACAAAATATAAAATATGAACACCAATATGTAAGAATAAAAACAAAAATATTTTTTTAACAGGAACTAGAATGCTCGAGGTGCAATAAATGGATAAATTAAAATAAATAATTTGATATTCCTAGGCATCTAACACATGGTTTAGATAAGCAATGTAACAAATGGCCAGCCGGAGAATTTCGATTTTAGACAACTTTTTATCCGGGGGCAAAGTTGGGAGTAGCTTCCTAAGTTCGGCGAAAGCAACATTAAAAGCTTCTACTCGTATCCTTTCTCGGGTTGCATGTGCTGTCCTATATTTTTGGGTAGCCCTACGACGCCTTCTACGTTCTTCTCGACTTAAAGATCCCATGTCGCTATTCTTTTCTCTAAAATGACAAGTATTTAACATTTTAAAGTTGGGATTGGTAGGGGTTAGGGAGTTGAGGATGAACGACCGAAAATAACTCTTGTAGGTGAGAAATTGACAACAAAAATCAACGTTTTTTTCCGAAACATTGCTAAGAAAAGTTTTATGAATTTCATTCTAAACTTTTGGGACATGCTGTATAATAATAATAATAAAAATAAGCACAGGGATAAGCCATTGCACGGAGTCTACTATAGAAATATAGAAGACTTAGGCTTATCCCAAAAGCTGACCTTTAGCTTTTTGAGGTCAGCTGGGCTGAAGTCAGAGACCGAAGGTTTTATATTAGCTTGCCAAGATGGTGTATTAAACACCGTGGTCTACCGAAGCCGCGTGATGGGTATAGAAGTGCCTGACGTCAGCTGCAGAGCATGTCGTCGGGCCCCAGAGACCATTATGCATTTGCTGTCAGCTTGTCCAGCATATGCGGTCTCTGCCTATATCCATCGACATAACGCGGCATTACGAGTGCTGTATTATCACCTACGGCACTCATACGGTATAGATCAGACACCGGTGTTGCCCTATGCTCCGGGGGAGTCCGTTGTGGAGAATGAGAGGTCCCGGTTATACTGGAACTATTCATTCCCCACCGTCAGGCGGATACAAGCCAACAAGCCTGACATAGTCCTCCTCGACCACCAACTCAAGACGATGTTCGTTATAGAGTTTTCGGCTCCAGCCGAAAAGAACATTGTAGAGGAGGAGAAACGGACAAAATATCGAGATTTACTCTCCGAACTCCCGGGCTGTACCCGGGTTATTCTGTTAAAATAGTGGTTCTTATTATTGGCTCTCTCGGAGGTATGCGACAATCATTGCTCTCAGAATTAAGAACCATCCCAGCATGCCGTCAATCGGCAGAAGTCATCGCTGGGAAGATGCAGAAGGCCGTCATACTTGGCTCGTTGCGTCTACTCAGGACACATGAATTGCGACCTCAATGACCGCTTACCCCGCGGACGTGGGGAGCGGTCGTTGAGTAACGAGGCTGGAGGGACTCTCTGGACTAGTTGGAGGCCAGAGGAGACTTACCAGCACCAAAAAAAAAATAATAATATGTTTTATTTCTTGCTAAAAGAACAATAAAAAAAATATATATAAGAGAGATGGCGATATTCAACATTGTTGCTCTTCCATAGTAAATTCCATAGTAAAGCTCTCGAGTAAACTAAATAAGAATTAGGGTACTATACGAAATATACAAAAACAAAAAAGTCAACATAGGTGAATACAAATATAAATAATAATAATAATAAAAATAATAATAATATTCTTACAATTAAACAGACTGTCTATCAGCTAACATTATGTTTTTTAACAGTTTTTTGACAGAATATACAGACGAAGAGGATTTGACATCATTAGTACTAATTTGAAAATCTTACTACCATTATAACTAAAAGACCGCTGGAACTGAGTAGTTCTATGCTTAGGGATACAAAGTTGATCGCGATAACGTGTTGAGTGTCGATGTATATCAGAATGTTTTACTATCTTGGAGACTAAATATTTAGGTTTATTGTTTTAGGTAATCTTAAATAACATACAAGATAAATGCAATTTAAATCTTTCGCTCAGGTTTAACCACTTGGAAGACTGAAAACTCGGTGAGATATGAACAAATTTTTGCAAATTATAACTGTACCTCAAACATGCATTTTGAATCTTCTGCAGGCTTTCTTTGTCTTTACATAGTAAGGCAGGCCAATATACAATATCACAGTATGATAAAGTGGATAATATTAAGGTGTCACACAATTTTAGCTTAACCTCGGTACTAAGGTAGTCTCTGTGCATGTATAACACCTTAAGTTTGGCAAATGATTTTTGTATAAGATGACTCACGTGTTTAGAAAATCGAAGAGAGGTGTCCAGCCATAAACTTAAATTCTTACAGCTTTCACTGGGAACAATGCGATGGCCATTTAACATAATATTAAAGACAGGGTCGTTAATTACAAGATCTTTCTTGCTTCCGAAAACTCACAATTCAGTTTTAGATTGATTTAACACAAGCTTGTGAGCTAAAGATACTTCAGAAATAGAGTCTAAGTCAGTATTAATTTTCGCCTCAGCCAAGGGTAAAGTTTCAAAACTAAAGGGAAAATATACCTGAGTATCATCAGCGTATTGATGCGACTGACAATATTTAAGGTACTTATAAAAATCTGCCGTGTAAATACAAAATAGTAGAGGTCCTAAAATACTACCATGAAGGTAGGCGTTTACTTGTTGAGAAACAATTTTTTCTATGGGTGGGATTTTGGTTTTTAGGAATAGGGATGACATTGCGTTTTTCCAGGCTGCTGGGAACAACCCGTGAGAGAGGCACATATTGATAAAAAAAAGTTAGATGGTTATTCAAGTGGGGAGAGACAAGCAAAATCATTTTTACGTCGATACCGTCAGAGCCTTTAGCACAAGATTTTAGTGCATAAATAATTTTTTCAATTTGTTCTAATGTAACTTCGATGAAGGCAAATTCGTTACCGTCGACACAATGCTTTTTATCTATATAATTATTAAGTATTGTATTGCAGTCATTAGGTTGAACCTGTGCGACTGGATTGGCAAAATTGGCAAGAAAATCTTCAGATTTACCTACTGTTGCCGCCGAAATAGTATTTCCGAGGGGATTAATATTTAGGGTTTTCACTAATCTCCACAAATTTTTGGATCGGTTTTAAATTTGTGATGTAAAAAAGCCTTTTTTTCTGATTTAATTGAATTGTTAACTAGGTTTCGCAGCTCCTTATACTCATTCCACGCACCATCCGTCTTTAAACGCTTATATTTAGAATATGCCTTCTTTTTTAACTTGATCATGAGTTTTAAATTATCAGTCAACCAAGGCACTGGTAGTTTAGATATCCGTGATGTTTTTAGGGGAGCATGGATGTCGAAAATATTGCATATATTTATGTCCAAAAAATCAACGATTTGATCAATATTAGCTAAGGTATATACATGGTCCCAGTTGAAAGCTTGTAAGTCACGCAAAAACAAATAGTAATCAAATTGAGAAAAGTCTCTGTACGTTTTATATAATACAGGTTGGCGTTCTTTCTTGATTTTCAACTTGCAAGTAACTAATCGATGATCAGATATATTGTCCATTCCATCCAGTATATACAATGACCAACGAAAAAAGGCCACTTCCAAATTTTGGTTATTTGATAATTTTTTAATTGATTTGAAGCTTGTAAGTCACGCAAAAACAAATAGTAATCAAATTGAGAAAAGTCTCTGTACGTTTTATATAATACAGGTTGGCGTTCTTTCTTGATTTTCAACTTGCAAGTAACTAATCGATGATCAGATATATTGTCCATTCCATTCAGTATATACAATGACCAACGAAAAAAGGCCACTTCCAAATTTTGGTTATTTGATAATTTTTTAATTGATTTGAAGCAAGTAGTGAATTTCCCCCTTGAGATTTCCAATTTACATAGCATAGTAGGTACCTTTTTTTATGTGTTAGCAATCTGTTGGAAATAAAGGCATTATTATTATGTTTGATTGATTCTTTAGGCAAAGCATAGACCAATTATTCGTATTTATAGCCTCTTTACTGCATAAAGCTTTACTTTATTATACTATATAAATATGAAAGAAAACATACGTGAAGTATATACAACTGAAGAGGAAGAAGTGGATATAGAAGAAATAATAAAAGCGGCTAAAAGATGTTTAAGAAAAAGGAAACCAATAGAAAAATGGATGAATAGGGTGGCAGAAAACTTTTAGGCAGAAAATGGTATAATAAAAAAAAATTAAGATAACGCTGAGGATGAATTCTAAACAAATGTACAGAGTAAAAAACAGGCAGTATTTATAACGGCAGATAAGTATCAGGCAATGTTTTACGAGTAAGAAAGTGAGTATATGTGCAAGGCAAAATCAACTCTTTGAGAACTTGATTCATGGCTAAGTTGTGAATATTTGCTAGCATTGTCTTTATTGATGTTTCACATATGGGCACACCATACATATGGGCACATTAACGAAAACAGTACGTTAATTAAATAATATTTGTACCTACGATTAGTTTAAATCATTTAAAGCAAAATAGGTCTGAATAAGCATTGTGTAGAAAAGTAAGTTTTTCAACTTCGGATCTCTGTAACACAAATCATAATTCTTTGATATTTCATAAATATTACAATAATAATTATAGCTCCGTCACGGCACACAACATTAAATCGAAATTAACTGTAAAAATTCGATATGGTGTAAGCAGACAAGAAATTATATGCAGAATGACCTCTAGATTCGAAAATGCAAACATGTCAGAATATCTTCTTCAAAAATCAAAACGTAGCTGGGGAGTTAGTAGGCACTTATGGTTTATCGTAGGATGGTAACAAATAAAACGATTATAAAATCTTAACGTTTCAGTCTCTTTTTGGGCCTTTTTGAAAAATTAAAATTGCCCAAAAAGGGACCGAAACAATAAGATATTAGAATCAGTCGTTTCTATTTGCTACCATCCCACGATAAACCTTATAAAAATAAATACATATAGCCAACAAATAATATATATCTTTCTCCATTCCTTTCTATCCTTTGCTTTTCCTTTCCCATTTCCATACTTCATACTCTTCATTCTACTTTAATACAACACTTCGTTTTCATATATGTTTATAAATACGAATAATTTATCTATGGTTTGTAAGTATAAAAAATCATTCACATCGGTTTGAGGAAAAAATATAACTAAAATTTGAAAGTGTATACATTATCTGCATTAAAAGACTACACTAACGCAAATTGTATGTGACATTCGTATGATCCAGTAGTTTTCAGTCTTGTTTACGACCACGAGGATCGCGTGACATATAGCCATCGTAAAATTGATGATATTTTCCTCATCGATCGCAGGAATTTGCATGTTAGGAAGAAAATTTATGATTGCGAAAGGAATAAAATTCGGTAGATATTTGTAGACACAGAGATTACAAAGAACAGATAACAGAACAGTGAACAAAAATTTACATATAAAGCCCGTTTGTGTGTGGTCTTATGAAAATTTATCAAAAAGTTTAGATTATCGTTTTTAGGCCCATATTGTTCTTATTATGTAAATACCAGAAGAATATACCTAATGTGTGCAGTTTGAAAAACAATAATATTATTAGTTCCTATAATGGTTTTACCCAAAACTATATCTATATTATTTTAATTTTACCTTTTTCTGGATACTACATTATTGCACGAGGTAATTGTTTGCAATACCTCCCGGTTTTCACTGTTCATCATGGCATCCTCGCTAGGTGAAGAGCAGAACCAGTCTTGTAGGTCTTTAATTTTTTCTGGAAGAAAATATAATTTACAAAAAAGTGCTTCATCTGGAACTATGGCTAGAGGTTATCACTAATCACTAGTGCAATATACTGTGGACTATATAATATATATATTGTGTGCTGTATACTATGTATATTCAATATGCAATATGCTGAAGAAAAGTAGGGGAGAGCCATTGGTAGGGGTTGGTTGTGCCATTTTTAAGTTATGAATTTTCGATCAGTTAACTAAAGGGTATGCAGATTTTTTTATAAAAGATCATGTTATGGTTGGGTTTCGGCTATTTATTAAAAAAAATAACAAAAATAACAAAAACAATATACACGTAAATAAACCTATATTTATCAATTCATGTGAAGTGTAACAACCTTCCCCCATTTGGGGTTGGTTGATACACTGACTGGGGTAATATGTGACAAATAAAACAAACTTAAATGTATTGTACTGAAGAACATGTTAATTAAGTTCATCATCCGAATCACAATGCTGACATACAAAAAATGGGTTTTCACCATCAGCCGAACACGCCACATGTGCCCAATTATCACATTTGGTACACTTTACCCATTTTTCTTTAGGGCGCGAAACTGAATATGGTTTTGAACAATATAAACAGTACGTCTCTTCTTCATCAGAACTAGATACGCTAATTCTTTTTTTAGATTTGAGTAAGTTCCTTTTCGTACCCTTATTCTTCGCATTTGTTCTTAACAATTTTTCTTTTCTTTTCTGGTCTTCAGTTTCAAGTTCCTTTATATTAGGAGTATCTCTCTAGATAGTTGCCTTTCGGCGTTTCCGTCCTTTCGTTGTGGTTTTGCGTTCCTCAGCTTTTGGAGTCGATCGTATATCGGAGGGGTAATAATATGTCTGATCAACCCCTGGCCCTGGTACATTAGTTTTTTCAGTTGTAATTCTTCTTGGAGAAACTTCTTTGTCCTTTAATGACTGGAGTATTTATTTTATTACTTTCCCAGGAAATATGCATCTTAACGTTGTTCTTTTTTGCATATTCATAGGCTAAAAGTCGGAGTTCTTTCGTCGACAGCCCAAGATACATTTTTGATTGTTCAATTAAATATTCTGCTAAGTGATTTTCCATTACATCAGAGAAAACTTGTCTATTACGTACGTAACCAACGTGTCGTGAATGTTCAGGACCTAAAAATGAATGGTTAAAAAGCAAACTATGGATCACATAGTGTATTTTACCATTTTGTGTTATTCTATTGCAATATCTTTACAAAGTCATCCGGTTAATACTGAAATCAGAAGCAACACTACGAATGCTTCTCTTGTTTTCTATTACTTCGGCGGCTGCTCTATCATATATATCTTGAGGTGTAGTCCCCCTTGAGGTTTTCTTTTTGTATTTCCTCATTCTGTCGATCTTAAATAGAACATACTGTTTACAAAAATATAAGAAAAAAGTATGAGGCAGGTTGTGACACTGTCACATTGTGCCCCAAAGCCCTTGTCACATCCTGCCCCAGTCACTCCCGTTGAGAATAAATATTACTGGAAACCTAATCCCAAATTATTATTTTCTTAATACTACACAAAATGAAAGCTATTAATAACATTAATTACCAGTGTAAGTTCCAAATTTGTAGAAGAATTACTTTAGAAGGTATAAATACTTACATCCAAAATTAAAATTTTACTTTTGGGTATGAAAAACACACTTGTCTGCGTAACTTGAACACAGTTCACCCGATTACAACTCAACCACAAATGAACATGGCTACTTATTAGCCGGTAGCAACAGCATGTGTTCGAACGCACTGCCATCTATAGGTCTGTAGCAAAATCTATTGTCACAACCTGCCCCTGTCACAACCAACCCCGCCTTCCCCTACTCAAGTAAAAAGGAGGAATGCACAAAGGGTAGTGGAAGTAAAAAACCACTACGCTACAGTTAGATTACTTAATTCTTGGATTGGGAGCTCTTTATTTTATTGGGAGCTCTGTGTCAATTAAAACAGCATACAATGCAAAAAATGTTTAATATAGGTGGCATTAATGTCATGACATTAGGTGAAATGTCATGATCTTTATGTCAAAACACTGTAGTAAGTATAACGACAGATGAGTGCAATAAAATTTTTATTACACACCTAGTGCAATGACAAACTCGTTTCTGCATTAAATATAGTTCAATAAAGTTTTGTTTTCTGCACGAACGCAGAAAAAAAATTATATCAGTCAAAAAAAGCCAATTTTGACGACTCATACTGGTTGACTTATACTGGTTACTCATGCTGGTTGACTTTTGGTGACTCAGAAACTGGTTATTGGATTGAGTTGTGCCCGCGAGAACTTTTAATCAGGGCGTCGAGAACTGCATCATATCAAATTTTCAGAAAATTTAGCCGAAAGCCATTTACCATCAGAAATGTGCCATATATATAAATTTTAAAATATTCCGGTTTTCAGGATCCCGATTACAAGCTGGATATCGGATATATCAGCGGCGGCCTCGCGATTAATATTTCAATAGCATCGGCCATATTTTCATAAAATGTGACACATGTATTTTTATTTATTCTTCCATTTATAAACATAGATAGGGGAATGCCGAAATTCCTAACGTTTCGCCCGTCGCCTCATGGGAGCAATGCAGGTCCTATTGGGATTATCTCGGTGCACGTGGCATTAGTTATCGCCCTCGAATTATCCTATTATCAATCATATAAACAACAGTGTAATTAGATTAGGAAATTGTGCGCTTAGTGTGGACAACCAGCCGAGAAATTGTAACGCTTATTATCATTTGATTGAGCGAAGCGTTTAGGGGATGAAGTAGCGAAGTTGTCAATGACATTAAAAAACCATCACGGAATGGAATATCGTTGACTGTGAGAAAGTCTATTGATAGTTGATTACATTGCGCTGGCTGCTAGCATAATTTTCAGTTTTTTAGACCTTCTCGAAAGTAGAATACATTTCTGCCATTTTAGCTAAAGAGGCTTTAAACAGTTGGTTTTGTATACTTGAGCCGCTGATATCTAATGAAATTTATAGATGGTACAAATTTCTGGAATAATTGCAATGGAATAATTGCCTACCGTAGATAGTAAACCGTAGATTTCGGCTGGATATATAGCGGTCTCCACATACATTTCTCATTTCAAAATGACCTCACATTCCAGCGCTCGGTGTCTTTTTAAAATACATAATAATACAAATGTAAAATAAAGTGTTGAACGACTATAGCATAGCCAATCATCAGGTTCTCTACAAGTGATTAAAGGCTAATAAGTTAATTAAATCCTTAACTATCTGAAAATTATGACCGTTATTTCTATTACGTTATTATTCCTAAAACATTTGTCAATAAAAATAACTGTATAAATATTTTCAGATAGGTTAAAATTTAAAATCTTTTATATTTCTTAATATATATATATATATATATATATATATATATATATATATATATATATATATATATATATATATATATATATATATATATATTTTTTTTTTTTTTTTTAAATTATTAACTTATTAGACCGTAGCCATCTGTAGAGAACCTGATGATGGGCTATGCCCGAAACTAATCATTCCATTTATTTTGTAAACAAAAACATCATACTGCTGCATGGAAAATAACAATTGGAAGACGCAATGTTCTTCCTAAACACATTTGATTTAATTCGAGCAAAATATTAATAAGAATACAGTAAACAATGAACAATTTAACTCAAGAAAACTAAGAGTGAAACGTAGTAAGAAACAAAGAATATATGAAAAAGAATAGGAACGTAGGTACTCGTATAAATAAATATTAATCTAAATTAAATGGTCGAAATTGCGGCCGTTCTCTCTTAAGCACATCTATAAGCGATTGAATGTTTCCGTCTACACATTATTTAAAACAATCGGAGACACTGCTCTTATATGTGGTGCTGTATTCGCTCTTTCAGTTCTTCCAGACTCCTCGGTTTTGGGGAGTAAACTTTGATTTACAATTAACCCCAAAGGAAGAAATCCACTGGGGTTAAATCAGGCGAGCGAGCAGGCCTCTTCGACCAATCCACCGCCCGGGGAACACCTCGTGTAAATATTGACGGACATTTACTGCATAATGAGAGGGTGCTTCATCTTGCTGATGCCAGATTTTATTGGCTGGAACGTCTAGATCGTCAATATTTGGAAGCAATAGGGCAAGTGTGTGTGTTAAGTCGTTGCGGAGAAAGTGTAAATAACGTTTCCGGTTAAATTTCCGTCAAAAAAATGTGGCCCCAAAATTCTACTTCCTATAATATCCGCCCATACATTTATTTTCTGTGGATATTGAGTGTGAGCCTCAATTGTTCAATTTGGCCTGTCACTATTCCAATATGTGCAGTTTTGCCTGTTCACAGCGCCATGTAAGGAACACGTCCCATAGTCCGAAAATAAAATCGAATTTGTTAAAAAAGTGGGATTTATGCATATTCTTTCCAACATTTCATGGCAGAATGTCCATCTGGATAATCCTCGTTTAACTCATGTATTAATTTAACTTTATACGGATGATACTTGTTGATCTTCAAGATTTTGAAACAACTGAAACATTTGAAATTCCATATTCACTTGCTATTCCTCGCGTCGCGTCATCACGGACCGCAAAATATTTAAACTATTTTCATCATTAACAACTCTGATACTTCTCCTTCTCGGAAGATGTCTGACAGTGTCATGCTCTCCATACTTCACTTCAATCCTAAGTGCTTCCTGTGGACGTTACTAACTGACGTTTTTACCTTTTACTGGCTGACGTTTATATTTTATATTTCGAATTGATCATGTCACAAAGTTCTTTATGTGTTCGGGTTTAATCACCGTAGTCTATCATAATTAATATTTCTATTTTCTTTTTCGGATAACATATTTGCTTCTAATGATTAACAACATCTTTTGCAGTGACAACATTATTTACTGTCACCTTAGTGTTTTGTTTCAAGCGAGCCATGGCAAACTTCCTCCATTTGTTATTTTTAATGAATGCAGGAGTATTTTGATAGGTATATATATATATATATATATATATATATATATATATATATATATATATATATATATATATATATATATATATATATATATATATATATATATATATATATATATATATATATATATATATATATATATATATATATATATATATATATATATATATATATATATATATATATATATATATATATATATATATATATATATATATATATATATATATATATATATATATATATATATATATATATATATATATATATATATATATATATATATATATATAAATGTTATAACAAAAAGTTCCAGCAAAAATATAACTTGTCTGATTTGGCTGGGCCTCCGTACAAGGTTGAACTTCCCCTAGATGGCGCAACCCAGTTTGCTAGTACGTTACTCGTACAGCTCTATGTGATGTTAACGACTATCAAGGTTTGCGTCTTGGTTGTTATCGCTTCTCGGCCTCTGGCTAAGATCAAAGTGTAGTATCTGTTCTTATCAGCTTAATATCTGATACGCCCCGCATGCGGGGCCAGTATATTAAACTGATTTTTGGAAATTGACGGAGGTTAGGGGCTTGCTCCACCTCTGTCGCGGGTTGGCCCGGTATTGCAGTACCGCCGGGATCGGCCCACTTTATCCTAATTAAACATAATTTTTTAATTTTTCATTCTATGGAAATAGTGGAATGGAAGTAAAAACCGTAAGAGACGGGATTTGGCCCCTAAGAGTAAAGTAGATATTTTCGAATAACAGGTATACCGTGACCTGTGAGAGTTATCATGCTTAGAGGAATAAAACTGCCACGGTACATGTGGTGGCGCCGCGATCGAACGAGTAATGATCAGCGGCCAGCCAGCTGATTGTTGGTTTGTTTATACAGAATAAGGGAGTTTATTCATTTGTTTTATATATTATGTACTATATTTATGTACTTTATAGCAAACTGGATTGCGCATCTAGTGGAAATTCAACCTTGTACCGCGGCCCAGCCAAATCAGACAAGTTATATTTTGACTGAAACTTAATCTTTTGTTATATTATAACTGAATATATATATTATATAATAAAAGATCAAGTTGCAGTAAAAATGTCACTCGCCTGATCTGGCTGGGCCTCGGTACAAGGTTAACCTCCCCCTAGATGGCGCAACCCAGTTTGCTTGTACGTTACTCGCACAGCTCTATGTGATGTTAACGACTGTGAAGGTTTGCGTCTTTGTAGTTATCGCTTCTCGGCCTCTGGCTAAGATCAAAGTGTAGTATCTGTTCTTATCAGCTTAATATCTGATACGCCCCGCATGCGGGGCCAGTATATTAAACTGATTTTTGGAAATTGACGGAGGTTAGGGGCTTGCTCCACCTCTGTCGCGGGTTGGCCCGGTATTGCAGTACCGCCGGGATCGGCCCACTGTATTCTAATTAAACATAATCTTAATTTTCTATCCAATAGAGACAGTGGACGGGGAAGGGACAAAGAAAACCATTAGAGACGGAGCTTTTTAAGGTTGTTTTCGAATGACAGGTCGCTGACAGTCATTATGCAATAGTGGAACCGATTCTTCTCAGAAACATCGATTCGAACATTTGAATCGATTTAAATATAAGGTAAAATAATCGTTTCTATTTAAATAATCGGTATTTTTTAGTTTATATTTACTTTTGTGGTTAAGGTAATATATAGTAGTCCCCAGTACACGGTCCTTTTTTGAAAGCTATTACAAAAGTGGTGAAAATGGTCTTAGTCGGCATCATATTAACGAGTCTAACTAACACTGTAAAATTTTCAGAGTACGGGATGGATCAAAAGAAATTTATTTTGTCCGCAAAAAAAAGAGGACACGATTGTCGAGTCCGACACCCGCAACTTTTACCACTTTTGTATTAACTTTCAGAAAAGGACGGTGTACTGGGGACTATAGGTAAATACGAAGACGGAGCGGATATAGGTACTAAAATAATCGATGTTTTGACGTTTATGGTTTTAACAAAAAGTTCCACGCGTCACTATTACGTGACATTATGCGATATGGAAACAAAAAGAATCCATCTATAAATAATTGAACCTGAAAATCGATTTTTTTATAAATCGCCTAGATATTGACCGATTATTAATAATATAGTCAATTATAAAGAATCGGAAACAAAAACAATTGATCCGTAGAAATCGATCTTTAGAAAAGTCGAGCTTTAAAAAATCGATTTGCTACGATCGATTTATGTACGGAGAAGATTCAGTTATTTTAACTCATCCATTGGAAACTGAAATGGAGCAACGCCTGTGAAGCCTAATTAAAAGAAAACTTGGTAACTGCTTCAGGCCAAACTGAATCACCGATAGCGACTGTTATTTTTCAGTAACCGGTTATTAATAACTGTGACGGTTGTATCGTCACACCTCTAGAAACCATAGAGGTTAGTATTATTAGTATTATTCTAATGACATTCGTCAATAGAATTATCAAAAGAGCAAAAGCTCTTTTGATAATCGCTTTCGCCGCCGAGCGACTGAGGAGATGTTTTCACTCTTTGAGCATCTCAGAGAATGATGATGATGAGCTCTATAGTGTTACCAATCGATTTATAACACAATAGTAGAGGTCTTAAGTTGCAAATGCCAAACAATTTATATCTCCAAAACGTCCATGGTTCTTTATATTTATCAAAAAATTACACTACTTAGGCTCATTGAGGCTATCAGAGATCAGAGTAAACTAGCTCGAAACTGTGAGGAATCGAGGAATGATTTTGGCTACTAATCATGATTTGTGGGTATAATTCAATACAGGTAGTATCTCTGCCCTCTGAATAGTTTCCTGTAAATACCAATAAAATGTTGAAAATTTCGAGATTTTGTTAAACCTACCTCGCGCTAATTCAGTGATTTTTTAATGGGTTTTAAATATCTTTAGACATGGAATTAATTGGTAGCTACATATTTCATCTTATTAAAATGCTTGTTCGCCATTTCAATATTATCTTAGTATATTTATCGTCATTCATAGGTGAGAGTAGTGGGTTCCAAAACTGGTCTAATTTTCGCTCAGTCGCCACATGCTCTGTCCAGGATAAGATAAAGCTTTATTAAAAATTAAGGGGTGGTAGCTGCAGATTCGACAGACTATGCAGATGTGCAACAAGCATATTAAAACATTTTAATAGAACACTGAACATGCGTGAATTAATCTGGTAGATTTACGAAAGCCAAGTTTGATGTAAATACGTCACAATTAAATAGCTACCCGTTAAAGTTATTCAACTTTTTAATAAAACGAGATATTCACTTAAGACTCATACTCTATAAACTACTTCACGTAATTCATAAAATTATAGTCCAATAACTAAACCTTTATTGGTAATCAGGGTAAACATAAAATAACTATCAACAGGTCTTCATTATACAAGAATTACATCTTCAAATAGAGAGATTAGTAATAAGGAGGTCCACCTCAGACACTTCGAGCTTTAGCATATCGCCTTGACATTGACTCTTATCAAACGATGGATAAAATTCTGCGTAATATTCTCCCATTCGCACTGAAGCGAGCCTTTTCTTGAATATTTTCTATCGGTTTCCGACATGGTTAAACTCTGTATGTACTCCATAGATCTGATGTTCGATTAGAGGTCGCGACCGTTTGGGGTCTTCGGGACCTCAAGATTTTCTATTGAAAACGATCTTAACAATTCTAGTCTCGCATTATCTTGCTATAAGATGCAATTTGAACCGTCTTGATCAGCAATATATTGTCACTATCGTCAACATATTCTCTTGATTTGAAAACAAAAAAGCATATCGTTTAAAAAAAACTTTTTTAAATCACAGCTAATGCTTTTTCACTTTAATTTTTTTGTCAAGATATATTAACAGCGAAATCGAGTCTGCTCTTGGGTGACGAGACGAGGTACAAGGGATTACTGACCTTTTATTATCCTTTACCCGTTAAATTACTGACAGCAGTTGGATACGCACATAATAATAAACATTATTGGTTGTCTGTATTTAAAAATTTAGGTATATCGTATATCCAGACCAGGTAGATTTAAACAAGGACAATTTGATAAATAAATAAATTAAATACTTGTAGTTAAGGTAATGAGATCATTTTTGGAAGGCGAGATCGCGTTTTCGGATCTCATCTTGTTTATCGTGTATATCGTGTTTTACATGATGTGTAAATGAGTCCTAATTTTCATTTGTATCTGGATCTCATTTTTACAATTTTTATGAATTTTTATACAGCAAAAGTACACGTCGTCTGGCAGGGGGCAGCTATGAGCAAATTTTATTACAGTGGCTTTATAGAGACTGTGAGTTGTATATACAGATTATTTCTAGATATTTTCTAACCAACACGAGATCCAAAAATTTTCTTTGGAATCTTAGCAGAGCTCATCTTGACAACATAGTCTCTTATAATATTGAAAGATGATAATTATGGCTTTAATTATTCTTTGTTGCGGTCAAATCAATGTTTTTCAAGCTGCAAAAGATACAGTAAGAGTACTGAATGATGTTGAAACAGGGATAAACAATAGAGGACAGTTCAAAGTTGTTGGTGATTTGTTAAAGTAACGGTTCATATTTATTGAATAGAACACTTTTCAAGTATTTATATGTTACAAAAACTTATATATAGATAAATATTATGAAGACATGTGCAAAATTGTTATTAGACTATGGTATTAATGAATGACATGAATAATTATAGGATCTAGATCTGGAATCAATCGACTGCAACAAACATGAAACTGCTTAGATTTTAAACAAAAGATCTGAAATACGCAAAAGGGGTGTGCTTGCAAAAATGCTTACAAGGCGACACTTTTAACAACAACAATTCTGCTGAAACCATGCACGTTAAAAATGTAAGTTACTAAATTACTAAAACCATATACCCAATTATTACTATAAAAGGGATACTTCCGAATTTAGTCTTGTAATTACCATTACTGTGTTCACATTTTTGCAATCCCATCGTTAAGTCTGATAAATATTCAATGTGTTTGTTTAGAAGTCAATTATTTATACATTTTAATATGCAATATCAATCAAATCATTGCTTGTAATGCAATTGCTTATTATTCTCTAATCTAAATCCACTATTTTATGATGTGTCCCTCTTTCCCTAATATTAATACCAGGCGATAATATACTTATATTATTTAATAGAACTTACCTGATGTCTACAAACAAATACAAACAAAATGAACTTGTGCACTATACGCTAACGTGGTGCGATATTCAAAAGATTCTTATCAACTAAATACAGATATATGATAGTTGCAGCATCCCTTTTCTCTCTGGACCACCCCTGGACCAATGGAAGTGTGAGGAGCATGAGAGAAACGCCTTAAATCAATACATTCTATTGTTAAAATGTCACTTAATATTCTTTAGGGTGGAGTTTTGTGCTAATATATAGTATGTATATATATATATATATATATATATATATATATATATATATATATATATATATATATATATATATATATATATATATATATATATATATATATATATTGAAATATGTGCAGTGATAGTAAGAAGTTTGAGTAATATCTGTTGTAGAATTATTAAAAACATAAATTATGAACTCATCTGATTGGCGGATCAAAGTAGAGGTAGTAATCAGGAAGCAGTGCATTGTTTTAAATAAACAGACTTCCCTGCCTACAAACAACAACTAAGAAGACGACGGCGACGCTAAGGTACCAAACGTAGCCACGTTTGATATTTCTTAATTTTTTTTGATATTTCTTGAAAATTGTTATAAATTTGAATTTTAAAATAAGAAAAGTCTAAATCAAGTTTAGAAAATATCCAGCCGTAAATACAAACTATTGCTAGTAATATTTTTAATATTTTTCATCGTACACAAGAGTGTACGGGTTGAAAAGCATTATTGTCAAGAAAAGCTCAGATAATACAAGGTACCAAAGTTCCAGAGGAATTCTCAGATAATTCGAATGAGGAGGAATTGCTCTCCCATTGATATTATTATTCATCAGCTGTTTTGCATCCAGAACGAGATTGCAGGAATTTGCAGAGCAGGACGAGAGTACGAGATGCCAAATCACTTCGCAACAGTTCAACAAGTGTAGTGTTTGTCAGTTCAAAAGTGTCAGTCACCTCAAATGTTTTAAAGGATTATTATAATGAGATTCAGGTAATAACCCACATGCTTTATCGAACTCTTTTCCCGTTGCAGATTTGCACAATATTTCTTATTTGTTCGCACAGGATTCTTGATATCCCATGTAAATTTATAGTTTCTAAGTTATTTAGTTCAGGTAATTTTTAAGAAATTTTAGTTGCAAATGTTGTTGTAAAACACGAATATAATCACATGTTCTTATAATAAATCTCATTATCACTTTAAAATTGGATATGGTCTTTTCTTCCAAGCAAATTAATGATATTTTTCCATAGATATTTTCAATCAGATAAAAGATAATTTAAAATCAATCAACAAGTTCACCACTTAACGCAAGACTGTTTTGAACTGCCCTTGGGACAGATGATTCATTGCTATAGAATATACAGTGACTGACCAGGCTAATAAATTTCAATTCAAAATTCTTCAGTTCAATAATGAAGTGGCGCCCATAAAATATAGATTCCTGGACACATAAGCTCACCAAAGTAAGTATATTCTAAGCTAATTTTCTAAAAATCAATATCAGTACCTCAATATAAAATGTCACTAAGTAGGTATAATATAAATCTAAAATATTATAACAATTAGAAACCAAAAGTGGGGCTTTTTATCTGAATTGCCATTTGATTTATCTGAATTGCCATTTGATTATGATAAAATAGCAAGCAGAAATAATGAGAAGGACATCAACAGTCACCAAGGGTGTTTAGCAGTAAAAATTAAGATAATATCTTATTTTTTTAAAACTACGTCTCTGAACCTAATATTAGAAATCTTTAACATTTAATTTAATCTAGCTTATATTTTGTCAACAGAAATTTCAAGAAAGATCAAGACCTATTACCGCTCATTTAAATTCAGATGGTAAATCCCTCTCCGGGTGAAAACTGAGAACCATGAATATGATTCCCAATAATTAAATCCATCTCAGTAAGTTTTTACTAGCTATTTAGCAACAAGTGAAAAGTGAAGTGAATTTAGCAACAAGTGAAAAAAGAAAATGTTTATTGCGCGCGGCGTGAAATTATTCAACGACGCCGTCGCGTCGGCCCGAATTGGACAACACGTCGAGTGCAATAGGACACACTTTTTGTACGAGTTACATACAATATTTTTTCTACGTTCATGCAAATATCAAAAAAGTGTTTAATTTAGGTGACATTAATGTCATATAATGTTAAAGTAAAGTTTTGTTGTTTGCATTAACGTAGAAAAACATAGTTCAATAAAGTTTTGTTTTTTGCATGAACGTAGAAAAATAATATTTTTTATGAAGTATACTAAGTAATACCTGAATTATATGAATCGATTGAAAATTGTAGATAGAAATTTGATGGGATGTTACATGCACGTGACCACACTGTTTTGCGTCTCCCATCATACAATCCAGATTTAAACCCAATTGAGTTAATTTGGGCCACAGTTAAAACAACTTATCCCCAAAAAAATTAAATTTTAAACTAGATGATGTCAAACATTTAGTGGAAGAAGAATTTAATAAAACAACTGTGGATGAGTGGCAAAAACGGTGTTAGCATGTGGTCAAAAGAGAAGATGATTATTTCCAAATAAAGTTGAATATAGACATAGAAGGTGAAGTGAATTCACTATTTGTAAACTTGGATGAGTCTAATGATGACACGAACATTGATTTGTATCGAACAATGAGGACAGTTGTTGACTATTTACATTATACATCAAAAAAGTCTGTTGTTATTACTATTTCTATTGCTTCACAGTAGGCCGAATTGTGTGCTGTTGTAATATAATATGTGAAATATATGTATTAGATATCATTTATTTATTTTGATATGCTATTTCTTAAAATACGAGTATATTTTGTTATATTAAGTACAAAGTAATATCAGTTTCATTACGTTTTTAATACATACAAAATTATTGAGGCGTATAATATACATATTAGTACTTGCAATTTTAAAACACCAAGAGGTAAAGTAAAATATTATTATCGCGTAAAATATCATTATCAGGTAAAACGCTTGTTTTGATTATTACCTACATTTAGTTACACAACGGGGCGCCACCATAAATTGCGATTGCTGTATAAGTTATACCACGTTTACAGCCCAACTACCAAAACAAAAGATAACAAGCAACGATCATCACCTATTGTAGTAGACAGGTAGACACATCACTATTGTACCAAATTTGATGTTTTTTCTGATTCGGTTCAATATTGAGGTATGTTGTGATCTTATATTTAGTACTTTAAGTAGTATAATGAATTATTTTATATAAAATAATAGTTTATTGTAGTATGTTTGGGCGTGCAACTATTTGTGTTTCCGACTTGGAAAAACTTGGTTAGTGCTAGTACTCACCAACAAAAAAGTATTCAGAGGTTCAACTTTAGTGCAACGTAAATAATTGAACACGCGTTATTTCAATTGTTTCATAGTTCGGTCATATCACTTTATATCTAACCTCAAATCTGATGAGATTTTTCACATGTCACTATTTTTGTTTCAAATTCTGTTATAATGGAGGCTGCTAAAAATATAGATATATATTTTTTGATTAAAGATCTTGATGAATTTAAACGTTCCATTAGAACATTAGTAGAAACACGGTGCCAAAAATTGCACTGAGTGCAGGAACTTAAGTGCAATTGTTCAAGCAGCACTCTACTAACCCTGTAACACTCCAACATGTCCAAGTGCAACGGCTATATGTCTTTTAAAATGTATAGAAATTAATTCTACTTGTGCAAAGCTGGGAATTCAGTGCATACCGAGTGCAAGTATTGTGTTTCGCTTGGTTGCAGCTGGATAGGTTGCTGTGTCCTTCTTGAACAATTGTACTAAAAGTTCCTGCACTCATTGCAAATTTTTGGCACCATTCGTTCACCGGTGTCAGTACTAGTGCAAAGAAAAATGATGTATATTGCATAT
>CAXKVY010005717.1:0-23027 GCA_964058915.1 Tetropium fuscum
CGCACAAGTCTCTGACTTCTGGGCTAACAATTTCGATTTGTAGGGGTAGAGATATTGTTACTATTATTATTGTTAATATCTAAAACTTATATTTTGGAATATCAAGTGGCGTAAGCATCTAGTGTGCAACTTCTGTCAAAATATCATTCAATAATAGTAGAGAAGTTGTAACATTCAATATTTTAACAAAACGGTTTATCTGTGTCTCTACTGTCAAGCTTAATCTTAATTTCAAAACTCAAATGAAATACAACATGTATCTCAGAAAGAGTATTTCAGAAATATCATAATTGTATTGTTTTATAGAATTAAGGATCTAAGCCTATAAGAGTTTTTCGTCGGGGTTCTCTCTTCATGTATGTAGTAGCCTCGTCAGGATGCGGCTACTAACTTAAACTGCTTAAACTTATTCTTGGATTAAAACAATATGTTTCATTGTATACTTGGGCTACGATTTTGTTAAATAGTAGTGTCACCTGTTCATTATAATGTAAGGGAAACATAACCTTTATTCCCTTGGAAGCCTCTGCATGTAATCATAAATGCATGCTCAGCACATATCAAAACTAAACCATTATTGTTCCCTGATTCTCACAACTATACAGGCCACATGCATAATTAGTCCCAGACAAACTTGCTGACATTTCTCGAATGTATTTAGAATTCCATTTACGTACGTGATTATAATTTACCAAGTTATTAATGTAGAGCACTATGTAGAGCATATTCTTAAACATGGATTGACAACGACGTCAAGCAGATTATTATGATTTTTTATCCCAGAGCTAGAGCAGCTTTCGCTAAGGATACTTCCATATATTTGAATAAAATGTATCACTAAATAAATTTGCTATGGAATGTTAAGAATTTTCAAGTGTAATTGGAAGTCTCTTGTTCATACAATTAGGACGCTTCTCGATTTTAATTGTTTCGTCGATTGTTCGGGTTCGAGTAGATCGGTGCTATTGCCCTTGTGTTGTTTAAGTCTATGTTATGTCCTGTTTGGAGGTAGTGTTGAGTTAAGGATGAGGTAACACTCGGAGTAGTGCGTTTCGCAACCAAGTTGGCATCATCCGGAGATGATTAAAACTAATCTTAAACTACAAAATCTACCATATTTATACTATTTTCATGGTGACGTCACTAATGATATCACCCTGAAATTCCGTGACTAATCACGCTTCAATGATCGGTTGCTAAGCAAGGCGTAAAGCGGGCTATACGGCATAGGTCCCTTGTCGCTATTCATACTACTTTTACATTTTATAATTTCTATGCTCTCAAATGCATCCAACTGTCTATTATTGGTCACATTTCTAACTAATCTTAAATTACTAATATCTATTCTATGATTGTTGTCAAAAGCATGTTGTGCAACACTAGACTTATCTGTTCTTCCATATTTTAGATGAGCCATATGCTCTTTAAATCTGGTGTTAATTGATCGTCTCGTTTGTCCAACATATTTTCGATCACAATCATTACAACTAATTTCGTAAATCCCAGACCTTTCATTTGGAACAATTTTATCCTTTGGATTGTCTAAAAGTTGTTTTAATTTATTACTCGACGAATGAATCGCTGTTATACCCACGTTTTTGAAGACCATACTCAAACCACGAGTAAATCGGGGTTCGTACGGGATGGATACATATTTTAAATAAAAACAGTCTTTCTCGCGCAAACGGTGGTAGGATGAGGTAAAGATGATGAGGTGATGATGAAGTAGGATATAATCTGCTTTTGTCCAATGTAAGTCTGGGAACAGTCTGGGCATGGTATTTCGTATACATCATGAGAATGGGTGAGGACGTGATCCTTATTAGGTTTTATGCTGTCTGTTGGGATGTAAAAATGGTCTTTATATTATTTGATGTAGGGTAGGAAAGCTTTCTGTCACTACGGTGTTAACGACGGAATCTAATTGGGATGGATGGTGGTGGGATTTGGCATTAAGGTAGCGGTTTATATGGGTTGGATTTCTATAGACAGAATAAGATAATTGTTCTTGATTTCTATTGGTAACGATGACATCTAGGAAAGAAAGGGATCGTATTATCTTCTATTTCCTAGGTGAACTTGATAGAAGGATGTATGCTGTTCGGGTGGGATAAAAAGTGATTTAGGGAATTCCTACACTTGTTTAGAGAAAATACATTATTTTCTTATTTAAAAATGTATTATATAAATATGATAAAATACTAATATCTAGATAAAAAGGGTTTTTTTTACTATATCTTATATCTGAGTAAATTATCTACCTTTTAGATTGTCTCTAAAGGGTACCAACCAACTATATCATATCTGTTATCCAAATCTAGCCTCCGCGTTTCAGAATTGCAGTTATTCAAGTCTTTCAGCTGTCTGGAAATTAGTTCACGAAGAAAATAATCTTGGTCCTGACCTTAATTCATATCTCTTTTCAAGAACGCGCGAATGTCTACGAAACAGGCAGTTATTTTGCCTGTAAATTAGATGCCGTTTGAGATTAGTTAAAAGACTAATTTCTATATAAGATACTTTCAAGGGCCTCCGCTGTAAAAGAGGCATTTATATTATACGTTATCAGGGAAATTTTACGGGAATGAACATCCCTTATATTCAACAGCTGAAAACTAATTTAAATATTTTGTAGAACTGCTAGATACGAACGGAAAACTAGTGATAAATTTTAAAATCTGAAAACATGATATTGGATTTGACTACTGGATAGGGCTGGAACCTTTGATGTAACACTCCTAGTAGTTTCCACAGACACCAGAACGCATGAACTATACTGTATCCAACGAGAGAATGGACTTGCACTCGAGCGAAAATTCGTCTGTTTTGGTCAGATCTCCGCCCCTTAGAACATTAGTTCAACGCCCTCAACGTCTTAATTGGCTCAGCAGGTAGCCAGGGCCGGCGCCTGGGTCCGATACCTACCTGGTACCTAATTATAAAAAGTACCTACTACTGCCTGCCTATTCACAGTTTGTATTTGTAGTCTCGCAAGTACGGTTATTTTAGTTGTGTTGTTTACGGTTGTGAAATAAGTTTTAAATCTATTATAAGAATGGCAGCAGCCAGAGACGAGATAAATCCACCATTGTCGCTAATTAAGAAGAATAAAAGAGGCCAGGTAAAGAAATATAATAATAAATATGTTTTATTTAATACGCATACTATTCATCACCAGTAACCGTGGTCAATTATTTCACCTACTTACGAATTTATTTTATCGAATGACGGTCCTGCGTAGCTCGTTACAGAGCCCCTCCTCTTTAGTCGCCGATGCGCAAAGCAAGTCCATTCTCTCGTTGGATAGAGTATAGGAAATAATGGAAAACTTCCATTTTTAGATGTATTAGTAATTAAAAATAGTGACAATACGTTAGAATTTGATAGAAATATAGTTGAAAAACTAATTAGGAAGCGTAAATTTAAGGACACACTTCGTAATTCTACGACCATTCAAAAGGATATAGAGACTCCAAAATATGTATCCATCCCGTACGAACCCCGATTTACTCGTGGTTTGAGTAAGGTCTTCAAAAACGTGGGTATAACAGCGATTCATTCTTCGAGTAATAAATTACAACAACTTTTAGACAATCCAAAGGATAAAATTGTTCCAAATGAAAAGTCTGGGTTTTTACGAAATTAGTTGTAATGATTGTGATCGAAAATATGTTGGACAAACGAGACGATCAATTAACACCAGATTTAAGAGCATATGGCTCATCTAAAATATGGAATAACAGATAGGTCTAGTGTTGCACAACATGCTTTTGACAACAATCATAGAATAGATATTAGTAATTTAAAATTAGTTAGAAATGTGACCAATAGTAGACAGTTGGATCCATCATAATGGAATTGGCAGAAATGGGGTGTAATGTCATACTTACATGGGTCAAAGGACATGTGGGAATCATGGGTAATGAAATCGCTGACAAATATGCTCACAGAGCTGCACTGGAAGGCAACATCATAAAGAAAATACCATCAACTGACGTTATCCCTATACTACATAAGAAATGCCGAGAACTATGGGAATATAACTAATAATATCGCTGCTTACAACAATTAGAGATACTGTAAAATTCGACATGGACTACAGACTAACCCTTTATTTAAACAAGTCAACATTTCATGATATGTGCTTGTAACTTTTACGAGAGCGTTATTTGGACATGGAACTCATAAATCACACCTATATAAAATAAAATTAACAGACCCGCCTTTATGCAATTGCGATAACTTGTCTATTGGTGACATTAACCATTGGTTATTTGCCTCTGAATTCAATACCAATGCAAGTAATTATTTAATGAGCAATTTAATCTCTAAAAGAATACCATTACCACTAAACGATACTAGTCTTCCGAAATTAGTTGTCGATAACTATCATTTACAAATTATATTTTTCATTTTACTAGACTATGTAAATCTAAAATATAAAAATGATATTTTAGGATTTAGTTTAGCTTTAAAACCTTCTTTCTGACCATTTGTATATTTACCCTACTAACCGAGATACACCCTGTGTTGTCATGATAAGTCGTTAAGATATATGCCTTAACGTGAAACGAGTGTTCCAGTCTATTTCCGCTTGTGTGGGGGTTTACATGGTTTTATTTGAGCAATAGATCAGGTTAGTTTAGGTTCTTGATATTTGGTAGTGGATGAGCGTTGCTCAAGGCCAAGAAAAAAAAACATAAAACATTCGTAATGAAGACATCCATCGTGACCTGAATATGCCTATGGTTGTAGATTAGATTAAAAGGTTTGCAGGCAAACATCAGAAGACACTAGAAAACCACGAAAACGTCGAAGTGATCTCACTGCTCGACAACAACGGTGTTGTTCGACGGCTAAAGAGACTAAAACCGTTCGAACTGATGTAGTGACAGTGAAAGTGCCTAGAATTCTAAGCATAATATGTCTATCACATGAACCAAGTGATTAGTGTGTCACTGGTTACTCATCTACCGAACAGCTAAGACTAGTTATTAAGAAAAAAATGTTAGATAGATTTAATCTATTTACAATGCTCAACGTCCATGGGACAACTGAACAACAACAAAACAACAAAATGAACAAAACAAAATGAACAACAAAATGAACAACTTTACTTCAGCATTGGAAATGATAATATTTCGCCCTAAAATTAATTAACAAATTGCACCAGATATGGGAATAAAAAATTTGGTTGCCAAAAAATGTCAGTGGCGTCATTTTCTCAAAAACAAACATATATCGTAACATGTCAAGTACACAAATATGATAATATAACAAAATTACGTATCATGGCCTTTTCCACAGAAGCCTATAATATTGATGATTGGACGCCGTTATGCAGAAAGGAACCAACGCCAAAAACTTTGTTTTGAGAAACGAAGGTTAAAAGTGTACAAACTAATTAAATCGGCATGAAATTATAGATGCAGATTTGTGCTTTATCTTGCGTTAAAACTCTGTCAGATTTGCTGCTGAAAAAATTTTTAAAAATCTAGTATATTTTGTATTTTTTTTTTTTGAAAAATGGTGCATGGTTTCTTTTTGCGTTTTATAATTTCGGTGATTACAAGATTAAGAGAAACAATAAAAATAGGAAATCAAATATTTATTATCTATATTTATATAGTCAGGGACAGATCCAGATCCATCTATATCATCTTCAATATGGTCATCTGCAAAAAGTACTGAATAGAAAGTCCTACAATCTTTGGGAATGAGGTGCCATATTGATTTTATATCCGTGAGTTTTTCGTTCGAAATACATTTTCCCTCGGGCCAGAGTATGTTAAGTACTGTTTTATATAAACCACTTTTAGGAGGACCACGGATTTTCTTTGAAATATCAATTTCTACTGATATGGTATTTTCATTCAAGTCTCGCTTCATAAAAAGGGAAAACGCCTTTTCTCTTAGTATAGTTATCTCCCTTGTCTTTAACCAATTTATCTCTTCTCCATTTATTCCCTTCTTTAAGTTTTAAAATTTAAATTAAAATTCTCGTAAAATATTTTTTTGTATGTTGAGAAACTAACCATATTTACCTTATTTCGTCGGTAAACGTAGAGTTCGTACATTTTCGTGAGAGTCGTATCTACTGGTAAAAATGAAGATTCTGTTTCTGTTAAACTCATTGTTCTTCGGATATTTTTGTTGTGCATGATAAAGTACATTGGCAATCAAAAGGTACACACTCCTTAGAAGCAATTCGTTGCTTCTTATAATTAATAAGGGTACCACTAATATAAGGGTACTGGTATTAGTGCTGCATATGGTTTTTGTTCAGCATCATCGTACAAAATTTCGTCATTTGAATCATACTAGGAAAATATAGGAAAAAAATTAGAGGAAAACAGGTGCGAGCAAATATATCAAGACATACCTTTCGCCTTATAGGAGAAGAAACATCGCTATCTATAATAAAATCCGGATCTTTGACCGAATCATCCGATAGATTCACTAGCAACTCTCAGATTTTCTAAAAAATAGATATTATTAAATTATTCATGTTTAATAGTCAAATTTAGTTTCATACCTTTGTTTTCTGTAATAACTGTAGTATTACACATATTCATTAGTTGTTTATTACGCCATGTAATCATTTTACACCACTTTTATAAACGAAAACAAACAAGAAGTTCACACTTTCATCCCGTAGAAGGCACTGATATACTGATATTTTCTATGCACTTGGTTCCCTTTTGAAAAATAGTTTAAGATGCTTTCGAGTGTACAAATGGTTCTTTTGGCCTATTTCCTAAGGTTATACTGTAAAAATATAGTTTACCTATTTCTGCAACTTTCAATGCCTTAATATTAATTTCCTAATTTTGTCGCATGGTTCCTTTTTGCATAACGGCGTCCAATTGCTAATGATATACAGCTCAATGTTTTATGTATAAATATAATAAAAATAAGTGTACAAAAAATTATTATGACATTGGTTTTATTATTTACTTATTACAATTATTGAGGTATATTTTTATGAAAGGCAATAATAACAATTCAAATTAATGGTCTCATATCAGTAGCCGATTACCTTCTTTATTATATTAAATACGATCTTGGGATCCCAGAGGACCTCGGCAACGTATAGCGCTACTTTTTCTCCATATCACTGTATCTAGGGGGGCATAATAATAAATATGGTTATATAAATGTCAACAACTTTGCAGTAGTATTTGGCAAGGAAAAGTTTTCCTGGAAAAATCTGAACTGCCCGGAGATATTCTATCAATAAGAATAATAGCTCACCAGAGACGGAAACAGAAGTGTTTCTTTGTTTTCTTTTATAGAGCGCGAAATGGGGAAAATCATTAACAGACACTGAAGCGCTTATATATTACACGCGAATATAGGTACAAGAACATCCTCAACGGTATCTCCAGAATGTCGAATTACTAAAATTAATGCCCTATGGAATTGTAGCGTATATAATGTAAGTAAAATAAGGAACATTGACATTAGTACGTTGAGTCAATATCCTGCGGATATCAATGTCATGTTTTATTGTTAAGTGAGTGCAAATCACGTATATCAAAGTTTAGTAGAAAATATTCAATAAATTAATGAATAAGCTTTTTGTCAATTTTGGAAACTTTTGGTTCAGCGTATTACCACCACATTCAACCGGTGGACATGCAGTCATAAAGCGTATATATCACATTATATGTTATATAGGCCAGTCAAATGGTAGTTTGAGGTGGAAAGTTTGGTGTAGTTAATTTTATCAGAGATTCACTGGTTTTTTTCTCTATCTTGGCCTTGAGCAACGCTCATTCAGCCACTACAAAATATTAAGAACCTAAACTAACCTAAATTAAATATTAGTTATTTATAAACCAATTACTGATGTTAATGTCACCAATAGACAAGTTATCGCAATTGCATAAAGGCGTCTGTTAATATTATGTTATATAGGTCTGATTTATGAGTTCCATGTCCAAATAACGCTCTGGTAAAAGTTACAAGCACATATCTTGAAACGTTGACTTGTTTAAATAAAGGGTTAGTCTGTAGTCCATGTCGAATTTTACAGTATCTATAATTGTTGTTTGCAGCGATGTTATTATAGTTATCTTCCCATAGTTCTCGGCATTTTTTATGTAGTATAGGGATAATGTCAGTTGATGGTATTTTGATATTATGATGTAATTGTGAAACTCCTTGTTTTCCTTGGCCCATTCTAGGTCTTGTTTAATGATTATGGCTTCTGCTGTGAAGATCCAGTGCATATTACATAATTTAAACATAGAAAATGAGTTACTGTTTTCAATTAAAAAAAAGAAGCTCCTACCCCATCCTTTTGTTTGGATCCGTCAGTATATTTTGCAGGGGTTTTGGAATCTACATATGACAATTTAGAATGTTTGTGTTATATGTTCTATTTTGGCGTTGGTCATATTTGGGGACCACTATATTGGGTTTAAAGACACTTATTTCGTGGGGGAAGATAGTAAATGAAAATGAAATGTTTTTTGATATCATTGAGATTGAGATTTGAGATTGGCGGGGGCTCTGCCCTGTGACGTATAGGCCTCAGTATGGGCCCGTCACGTCCCGCCTTTCGAGAGCTATACCAGTCTAGTTGCCTTAATAAAGCCAACGAGGCGGCTGGGACATAGCTCTCTAAAGTCCCTGGGCATCAGCATCAGTTGTCCCATGTGTTGCATACGTGTATGCAGGAAAGCGGGGCAATTCATCAGAACATGCCCTGCTGTCTCATCATCTTCCAAGCATCCCCTACACTCAGGGTCTTCCACAAGACCCATTATGTAAAGGTGTCGTCTTAGGTGGCAGTGACCGGTCAGTTGGCCTGTCACTGTTCTTAAGTTACATCTGCTTAATTTCAGCAGCTGTCTGGTCCTCCCAGCGTCGGGACCAGATATGAGTTCTTTAGCCTCATGCCTGGAGCAGTTGTCCAACAATGTTGAAACATTTGTTGGGCTAAAGTCTTCATTGAGAGAACCGCTGTGCTTCTGGAGATCCCTACGAAGGGTTCAGGCCCAGTAGGTGTCTCTAAAGTGCCTAATTTGGCTAGTTGATCGGCCTTCTCGTTTCCCGGTACACCAGCATGTCGTGGGACCCAGATAAGGCGTAAATTATTTCTCTGAGAGAGCTTCTCGAGGACGGTCTTGCATTCCAGAACCAGTTTTGAGCGCACTTCAACGGCACTAAGTGCCAAGATGGCAGCTTTTGATATCATATCGTCAAAGTTAGACGTTTCTGAGAAAGCTTCAGCTAGAGGTGGGGAGTTTTTGTGTTGCCAATATTTGTTTGTTAAGACTTCTGCAGTAAGGGAGGCCATTTTAGTGTTAAGAGAGTTTTCAGTGATTGATCTGTTCTTCATTACAAACTTTTGGGCTAGATAAGACCTTCTAAATTCTAGGGGGGGGCTGATCGCATTCTATCAACAGCGCAGCGGTTGGGGTTGATTTTATAGCACCGATGGCAATTGGTAGAGCTTTGTATTGAAGTTTATCTAGTTTCTTAAGCCTTGATTTGCAGACAGAGCCATATAATATAGCTCCATAGTCAATTATGGATCTTGTGTAGGCATGGTAAAAAAGCATAGCTGTTTTAGGGTCGGTGCCCCAAGACCGTCTTGTTGTTAATTTAAGCAAGTTTAAGCTTTACTCTTTAAGGTTTGATTGATAGTTTGAGTTCGATTTGAGTTTGTCTTGAAATCAAACTCAAACCTACTAAAATAAAATAAATACAGTAAAGTATATTATTAATGTTTTTAGAGAAAGTTCAGATTATAGAGAAAAACGTTTTTATTGTTTTTAAATGTTTTGCTTGTTTGTATTTTTCATTATTATATTTTATATTGAACCTTTAGAAATTTTTAATGGTATTGTATAAAGTAAAACATTAGCATTATTTTAACTTTCCAACATTTCCAGCATTATTATTGTAGAACCCTGAAGATGACCTGCGCACTGGAAACGTTGGTAAAGAAGTGATTTTTTCATATCTTCTTTCAATATTGACCTATTTAAGAAAGTAGTTAAGTAGTTAAGACATTAACAGTAATTGCTCATAAAGGTCTCGTAAAGGGCCTCATATCCTTCAACCTAATCACACTTAGCGATCTCATTGAGTTTATTATCTAGACTGGACAATTTAAAAAAATTAACAAATTTCTTTATCTTGTTTTGGCTATTCTTTCTTTTATTTCCTACTTTAGAAGTAGACCATTTTTTCTGGACACTTGCGATATTAGAGTCAGAGTCACTTTCATCAGTTTCATCAGGTAAGTATTCACTGCTCTGAAATGGTTCTGATAAATCGGAATTCTGCGAGCCAGACATGGTGTATCAATTTAAGCGGCGATTACAATGTTATTACAATGAATTACTGACTAGCAACATGCCCGAGTAAAAACATAAGTGATAGTTGGGTGAATCACGGCATAGGTGTCGGGTGTCGAGGTTTAGCCGTTGCGTCGTCGCAGAACGCTCCGAAACTAACCGAAGTCCGATATTTTCTAGTGATATGTGACCTACGTGTTCCATGTAGTACATTGGCGATTAACCGGTAAATACAAAATCAAACTTGTTCAAACAGTTTGAAAAAGTTTGATTTCAAATCAATCTATAAAAAAATCACATCAAATCAAATCAAGCTGTTACATTTTTCAAATTTAATTTTTCAAATCAAGAAACTATTTTTATCAAATCAAACTGGTTTGATTACTAGATTTGATACTAGTTTGATTACTAGTTTGATTACTAGGTTTGAAACTAGATGAATCTCTGAATTTTATTGATTTACTTTATGTTTTTTGGTGTGCTGAATACGAATCTGAAGTTGTCCAACAAAAATATTCCCCACAAATATAAGAAATCATAAAAAAAACACTAAAAATAATAATTTTTAGTGGTTTTTGGCATATAACTTGCAAACCAAGCTACTTACGAAAAAAGTTATCCTGCAACTATAACCCTCATATCTTAACGTTCGCATACAGCACCTAGAGTTGTGACCTTGAACGGTCCTTCATAAGTAGATAACTCCTACATGATAGAAAAGATGTACAAACAAAAATGGACTAAGTTTTACTGCAATTAGTATGCAGCAGAGCTGCCAAAAAGTGCCCAAATGATATACACGTTAATTTAAACGCGTCTTGTACGCAAAGCAGCAATCCGCGAGCTATATAAGGCACTTCGCGATGTCTATCCATGTTCTATACCATGCCAATATAACTATCATATCTTAGCGTTCGCATACAGCACCTAGAGATGTGACCTTGAACGCTCCTTCATACGTAGATATGAACGATAGAAAAGACGTACGAGTGAAAACGGAGTAAGTTTTACTGCAATTAGCATGCAGCAGAGCTGCCAAATAATGTGCAGGCGATATGCACGTTAATGCGAACGCATTTTGTACGTAAAGTAGCAATCCGTGGGCTATATAGGGCACTTCGCGATGTCTATCCATGTTCTATACCATGCCAATGTAACTATAATATCTTAGCGTTCGCATACAGCACCTAGAGTTGTGACCTTGAACGCTCCTTCATAAGTAGATATCTCCCACACGATAGAAAAGACGTACAAGTGAAAACGGACTAAGTTTTACAATTTATCCTGAAAAAATTATACCCTCAGTAAAATAAAGCGTGAAAATTATCTACAATTTGTACTATTTTTTTGGGCGTATATGGCTTTCAAAAAGAGTGTTCAAATATCTGGGAAAGAGGTAATTTTTGGAATATGGCAAAAACCACCATTAACTTTTTTATTTTATGTAGCTAAATATTATTCTATGTGCTAATCTAAGCAAAGTTTTTGTAGAATTTGTATGTATTTAGGTAACTGATACGAGCCCTCTTAAGCTCAGGTTTCACAATTTTTTAGGGCAACATTCCAGTCCTTCTGCGTATGAAACAAATAATCAGTGATTTAATTCCAGTACCTACATATTAAGAATTTCTCTCCAATTTATTTTATTTAGGTATAAATACGAGTCCTCTTCCACAGTTTCTTCAGGGCAGAAACAAATACGCGACTTAATTCCAAATACTTGAAAGCATTGAATAGATATGAGTGAAGAAGTGAAATAAAGGTGAAATATAACTATCCATGCATAGTTACCTTCAGGTAATTCAGGAAATCCGATACATCCTCGGCTTCTTCTTCAATTTCTGCAACGGGCATGCTATTACAGATGTTCTAGCAGCAATAACGGACATGTTTTGCCTTTCTTGTACTTTTCTTGTCAGTGAATGTATACACTGCAGTGAAAAAGGTAACAGCGAGCGTCAGCATGTGCCGGATCTTTAAAAATATCAATAGTCTTGGTTAGAGCATGGTTTTTCTTTAAGGTTTGGAGAAACCTCATATTTCCTACTTTGAATGGGTCTGAAGTGGTGGTATATCCTCCCACAGTCGCATAGCTTGTAAAAATAATATGTTGCCACTAGTTTATTGATACGGTTTGCAGTCTGGAGAAAAAAATGACCTGAAAACACCTGTTCCTTTGCCCGGCTTCAAAAATTATACAGGTGAATGTATACCTCGACAACGATCAATCATGATCACCAGCAAATCAAGGTCTCCACCCACAATAACTACAGAGTTATGCTGTTGTGCGAGATCCATTACTGTGGTTACTATAAGTGTATCCACATTTTCGCGTGTGTGTTTTGGGTGAATTCCAGATGCTGCAAAGCTGGCCTTTAACATAATGATGAGACGGTTTTGGTTTTTCATATTGCCTAGGAATTTTTCTTTTGACACTGTCGGGATCATTGTTTCATTGAAGATGACTTCTACTAACATTTGTCTGCATTATCTTCTTACTCCCTCAGTATAGCCATACCTTTCTGAGGGTAATCGAAGACGACTACAGCACTGTCCCTGTATTTAGACGTAACAAAAAAACATAACTCACAAATTGATGAAAAGATTTACCCTGGATTTTGTTATTAAGACTTGCGCTTGACGCGTGGAAACCGTACGACGTACAAAAAAATATTACGAGACATAAATTGTAGGTAGTTTTCTCCTCTTTGTTTTAGTGCAGGGCCACTTTTCAGGGCGTGAGTGACTTGGTTTGCAAGTTATAAGCAAAAATCTACTAAAAACATAGTTTTATGTGGTTCTAATATTTTCGGGGGAAATTTTTGTTTGACAAATTCAAATTCCAAGAGGCATAAAATAAATCACCAAAACTTTCCAATTCGAGTCCCTCTGAGCACCATTTGCCTAGGCTACATAGATCATTTTGCGAAATGATGCGATGATTGTCAAAGGTATAAACATAATAGACCTTTTATTGAACCAATGACCGTTACTACTACAGCAACCACAGTATTTAAGAAAATATATCTATATATAGTAGGGTCAATTGATTCAGATTTTGACAGTAATAAATATATTTTAACAATGCAATGCGAATTAAGCAAATTTCTTGAAGCCTACGCAATACATAATAAAAGTGCAGAAACTGTAGCAAAAGCTTTTGTAGATAACTTTATACTAGGACCGTATACCACATGAAATTGTTACAGATCGTGGGGCTGAAAGCTACGAAAGAAGTGTGTAAGTTGTTAAAAATTTAACAAATACATTATACCGCTTACTATCATGAAACTTTGGACTCCTTAGAAAATACGCATAAACATTTGGGGATGTATTTGAGCAAAGATATAACATCCACACAGGATATTGGCTCAACGTACTAATTTCAATGTTCTTTTACTTACATTATATATACTACAGAATAACCCAATGACTTTAAATATATTATATAAACTGGATGGACAGCACTTGAGTTGTATGCAACTTATAATTTCTATAATCATTCCAACGTATAATGCAGATACAGTGAACATACATACCATTATGCAGTTGAATTGTTTTAGTTATTACCCGTCTAGACTGACGAATGATATGAGCAGCGTTCACTCATGAGTCAACTACAGCTGTGCAATGATTTGGAAAATAGGCCCTTAATCAAACAACCACAGAAGACGTATTAATATCGTTAGTCAGTTTGTTGCCTAAATAATTGTTGTGGTCGTACATTTTTAGTTACGCCATTATTACTTTAATGAGCAAGTTACATATAAGCTGATTAATATTGTTCTCCTACATTGTCTACAACTTGCTGTCCGAATTGGCTCATTGAAAATTACAAATATGATAGAACGTAACGCGATATGATCCCGATCGTATATCTTGAACCTCGGCCATCATTTCTGCAAGTGATAACGAAAGTAGATTTTTCAAATTGTTACTTTACAACAGAACAACATTTTGACGCTATACGAGCGTTTTGTGTATTTGCGTGGAAAAAATAATTAGCCATGGCACGAGAAGATGACAACAACTGTCATTATTTGAAACTAAATACACTTGTCAGATTTACGAACTTCCGTAATTTCCTAATTCTTATTGATATAGACCGCAGCAAAATAATAGAAAAATCGATTGGTGGTAGAATTTCAATTTAATATTTCAGGCTAACATATCTCTGAGGTGGAATAATACACCATTGAAGATATGGTCACACAAGAAATGATATAACGGCAAAAACTAAGGGCACAGAGGAGACGAAGAGGATGTTTAGGCTTCCCAGAAAAGGAAATGATAAAGGATTCAAATAACAATGCTTGAAACCCTTTATTATTTATTCGTGCTTCTACTATGTATTTCTAGGCTCTGAATTTAGTGTATTAATTATATTACGCTTATAGTATGATATTTCGAGACGTATAATCGAATATTGAAATTATGGCACGATACAAATATTAAAGCATGTAGGTGAATAATATACAAATGGGCGTGAGTTTTGCTAAATATGTTGCTACATGCCATTCGTGCCAAGCATGTCCGCATACATTTGGAAATTAGAGGATGATTTTTGTGAGTTTATTAATTAAAAATGTATTCATTTCAAAAAGGATAATAATATACAGGGTTTTTCAATAGGAACACTCGATCTTTGTAATGTAATAAAACAAATTGTGTAAGTTAAACTAACATGGTTTTTATTCTTATTTTAAACCATATGTGAGCACATTATGTTAAACACATTATGTTTATGCACAAAATTATATCAGCTAAATGTCCGCCGCGGCTTCGCCTGGTGGCTGGAATCCTGGAGATTCAATTTTCGATGACGTTATCGCATAAAAGTGGCTCAATTTCACCAATGACGCGTCTGATGTTGGCCTTTAAATGGCAACCGTCTGTGGTTTGTCGGCATAGACACGAGATTTCACAAAGCCCCAGAGAAAAAAATCCATTGGCGTTAAATCGCATGATCTGGGCGGCCAATTAACGTCGCTGCCTCGCGATATAACGGAACCTTTAGACAAAAAAATGATAGAACGTAACGCGATATGATCCCGATCGTATATCTTGAACCTCGGCCATCATTTCTGCAAGTGATAACGAAAGTAGATTTTTGAAATTGTTACTTTACAACAGAACAACATTTTGACGCTATACGAGCGTTTTGTGTATTTGCGTGGAAAAAATAATTAGCCATGGCACGAGAAGATGACAACAACTGTCATTATTTGAAACTAAATACACTTGTCAGATTTACGAACTTCCGTAATTTCCTAATTCTTATTGATATAGACCGCAGCAAAATAATAGAAAAAACGATTGGTGGTAGAATTTCAATTTAATATTTCAGGCTAACATATCTCTGAGGTGGAATAATACACCATTGAAGATATGGTCACACAAGAAATGATATAACGGCAAAAACTAAGGGCACAGAGGAGACTAAGAGGATGGGAAAGGCTTCCCAGAAAAGGAAATGATAAAGGATTCAAATGACAATGCTTGTAACCCTTTATTATTTATTCGTGCTTCTACTATGTATTTCTAGGCTCTGAATTTAGTGTATTAATTATATTACGCTTATAGTATGATATTTCGAGACGTATAATCGAATATTGAAATTATGTATGACACGATACAAATATTAAAGCATGTAGGTGAATAATATACAAATGGGCGTGAGTCTTGCTAAATATGTTGCTACATGCCAATAGTGCCAAGCATGTCCGCATACATTTGGAAATTAGAGGATGATTTTTGTGATTTTATTAATTAAAAATGTATTCATTTCAAAAAAGATAATAATATACAGGGTTTTTCAATAGGAACACTCGATCTTTGTAATGTAATAAAACAAATTCTGTAAGTCAAACTAACATGGTTTTTATTCTTATTTTAAACCATATGTGAGCACATTATGTTAAACACATTATGTTTATGCACAAAATTATATCAGTTAAATATCCGCCGCGGCTTCGCCTGGTGGCTGGAATCCTGGAGATTCAATTTTCGACGACGTTATCGCATAAAAGTGGCTCAATTTCACCAATCACGCGTCTGATGCTGGCCTTTCAATTAAAATAAATCAATTAAAATAAAACGACATTTGGAAAAAAAATATTAAATAATTATTTGATTGAAAGTACGCTGAGGTTTCTCCACTGAAAACACAGCAGGAGTCGTCGATGTCTTCTGTCGGATATGTCTATAACACATCCTCCAGCATCTCAGCATCGGACACATCATCGCTTTCTGGGGAGTGGGAATCTACCTCAAGTGCGATGTCTGGCACATTGTCGCACGAGACCCCGCTGCAGTGGTTGCAGACTAAGACACTCCGGCAGCTGCAGACACTCCTGCAGCTGCACGCTTTCCCACAACCTTCCTGTCCTCTACTCTAACTATATACAGTATGTCCGCGGATTGACTGAACAAGAGGACAAATGGATCAAAGAGAAAGGTACGAAAAAGGCAATCTTGATGAAAGTTTTTACTTATTTAGAAAATGTGACTATGACGGTCTTCAGTTTTGTTGTACGGGGTGGATCAGAAACGCAAAAACGTCTTTTTTGCGTTTTAGAGTAAACATCTTATTTTGCAAGATACGAAAAAACTCAAATTAACAAAAATTTATAATAAGACGTATTTTAGTTTTATACTTTGTTCCGTGTTTCTTATAATTTAATTTTTGATAATGTGACTCTTAACTTATTCTTTTTTCCAGCAAAACTTTTATCAAGAATGCCTTTTTTCGTGTCTTGCAAAATAAGGTATGTTTATATAGGTTTACTCTTACGCAGAAAAACATTTTTGTATTTTTGACCCATCCTGTATAATTAATTTTGCAGTTCGTTATGATCCTCGCATTTTCTAAACAAGCAAAAACTCTTATCAAGAATGCCTTTTTTCGTATCTTGCAAAATAAGGTCTGTTTACTATTACACAAAAGAACATTTTTGTGTTTTTACTAGAGATGAAACGGATATCCGGAGACTATCCGGTATATAGTAATAAAGTAAAAAAAAATGTCAGGCACATTTTGTTGTTTTTTTTTCGACAAATATGCGAGATTGCGAAAAAAATTCTAGAAACTATTTTGTTGCAAATTTGTTGCTCAATACTTGAAAAAAATATTCGCAACCCATCGCAATTTGTGAGATTGAAAAACGTGAATCAGAATAATTTTTCTAAATTAGCGAAGTTAATATTAAAAAATATATGCGTGTATATGCAAATATAGAATCGATTTGCAATGAGAACATAAATAAAGGGTCACTGGCGATCGTGGTATGCTGCACAAATGGAAGAAAAAGGTTCCGGCAAAATCAGCATATTTTTATATAAAAGCTCTACTTTCTGTAAACCCATTACGCGATTCGAAACATTTAAATATTTACCTTGAACTTCTGCTACATTTATTTTTTCCCGCGGTCATCAATTATTTATGTGCTCTAATGTGCTGCCCTACATTTTTCGTATAAAACAAGCAAATGGATATTTATGAAACGATGCGATCCGAGCCTTTATTGATTAAAAAACGTCTAGATAGTGATGTATATGTTTCAAATACCCGTAAATCTGCATACGGGGTAATAATACTTAACTCTGCAAGTACAGGCATTCACCCTAATAAATATAGAATATTTGGATATTTATTACACACTGAAAACTTCGGATTTCGACAGGTTGGAGTTAGAGCTAGGTGGGTAATTGCTTTCGAATATTAACACCAAAAATATTTATCTTTATAAAAGGATGGAAACATCTTATTCATTGCAATATATATATATATATATATATATATATATATATATATATATATATATATATATATATATATATATATATATATATATATATATATATATATATATATATATATATATATATATATATATATATATATATATATATCTATATATATATATATATATATATATATATATATATATATATATATATATATATATATATATATATATATATATATATATATATATATATATCTATATATATATATATATATATATATATATAATAAGAATTTCAAAGCTAATATATATATATATATATATATATATATATATATATATATATATATATATATATATATATATATATATATATATATATATATATATCTATATATATATATATATATATATATATATATATATATATATATATATATATATATATATATATATATATATATATATATATCTATATATATATATATATATATATATATATATATATATATATATATATATATATATATATATATATATATATATATATATATATATATATATTAGCTTTGAAATTCTTTGCTATTCATATTTATTTTGTGAAAAGTAATCTTGGGTTTGTAGCATTTTATTACATAGAAATAAGCAATTAGACGAATAAGAAAGAAAACACACTTACCAGTGCTATATCTGGACACT
This sequence comes from Tetropium fuscum, assembly GCA_964058915.1. Classification (NCBI taxonomy): domain Eukaryota; kingdom Metazoa; phylum Arthropoda; class Insecta; order Coleoptera; family Cerambycidae; genus Tetropium; species Tetropium fuscum. Next base: position 18,761 of record CAXKVY010005717.1, read on the forward strand.
CATACGGAAATGAATCACTATGCACATGAAAACGAACCACTTAGAAGTTGTACAAGTTCTTTCACCTTTCTTGAGGATCTTCAGAGCAGTATACGAAATAAATCGTATACTGCTCTGAAGATCCTCAAGAAAGGTGAAAGAACTTGTACAACTTCTAAGTGGTTCGTTTTCATGTGCATAGTGATTCATTTCCGTATGAGTGTCCAGATATAGCACTGGTAAGTGTGTTTTCTTTCTTATTCGTCTAATTGCTTATTTCTATGTAATAAAATGCTACAAACCCAAGATTACTTTTCACAAAATATATATATATATATATATATATATATATATATATATATATTTATATATATATATATATATATATATATATATATATATATATATATATATATATATATATATATATATATATATATATATATATATATATATTTATATATATATATATATATATATATATATATATATATATATATATATATATATATATATATATATATATACGTGCCAAATTGTATTTAAATATCTCAATCGGTTAAAATCTTAATTGGTTCTAAAGATATTAATAAAATTCGAATTTTTTTCTTAAACTTTAACACCCTGTAACTTTGTAACGAACCATTTTTTGCTTATAGTTTATTAATCTAACTCATATTATTTGTCGATTATCTATCGATTCTGAAATTTATGCAGGTAAAAGTTGTTGGACCACCGTGTATAATTTATATATATATATATATATATATATATATATATATATATATATGTATATATATATATATATATATATATATATATATATATATATATATATATATATATTGTACATGATTACAATTTGTGAGTTTCAAAAGCCTCACTGTTGTGGGCGACAAATTGTTAAATATAATAATAATAAGTACAATGATTGCACAGCGAAACACCTGATAAGATTCCAGGATACTTACTTTGTCTCTTCCCTATTGTATCCTTCCCATGGCCGCCAGTTCTATGAACACATTTGTAGTTGGAGAAGGTGAACGTTTACTGATAAGCGTCAGTCTTCTATGGTCAATAAGAGGGGGTTCAATTAGGCCTCTATTTATTTTTTAATATTTTAACTTGAAATTGGAAATTATTTAAAAATGGTCAATGGATCTATGATACTTATTACTTTGTTTTGTTAAAGAGATTGAAATTTAAGAATATTTATTAATTATAGATTTTAAATTATGTCCTGAAAAGTTTGAGATAAGAATAATAAAGCAAAAGTGGTATAGGATTAATTTTATTTTAATACAAAAGGAAGTATGATTGTCACTATGACAATTGCAATGGACAAGTACGAAGTTTATATATATGCAAGTTATAGTGAAAATGGAAGTATAAATTTTTATGCGAATTATAATGCAAAATAGAAGAAATGAAATTTTAAACCTTATAATTATCCTACGCCAAAACCTACGTAACTTATTCTAATAACATGAGACTAAGCTTCTGGAACAATGTTTATTTAAAATTAAATATGTTTTAGATGCTTATTAGCTTGTAACGTTTTATATTAATCCTTTTTGCTTTCGAATCACAACACTAGTCACTATTTTCACAATACTGGTTTGTTTACACTGATGCTGGAGTCTGCTGCTGCCATCTACTGGAACGCTGCTAGACTTTTAGAATGCGGCTAACTTCTTTTACATGCCTGCTGCCATCTACCGGAACACTGCCGTACTCTGGAATGCTACTATACTCGGTGATACGCTTGTTGTTTTATTTGGATCTGGATCTTATCAAATTGAAAATCGGCAGATTCTTTACTCACTGTAATTTAATGCTCTTTTTCTAGGTCTGCTTGCCACAGTCGTCTATATCCCAGTAACGCTGCCGGGAGACGCGAAATACACATGTTATGTCGTATTTTCATCACTTAATACCGTGATAAAACTTAACTTTAAAACGTTTCCCTTTGGGATTCCAGTGACGTCGCATTATTTTATTGAATTTAATTTACTTATAAATATTAAATGTCTAGAATATTATAAATCGAAACTTAGCGAGCTGTTTACACTTCGAACGCTATAGCTGAACTCTTTGCATTATAACTGTAACCACGGATATGATACCAAACTAAACAGTTGAACTTCCTTGGATACTAACTTCTGGCTTTATTGTTGTTATTGTTGTATAATCTGGCCAATCAAATGAATGGCTATTGTTATTTATTTAGCTTTACGTTTAAAACTCCATAATTTTATATATATATATATATATATATATATATATATATATATATATATATATATATATATATATATATATATATATATATATATATATATATATATTGAGTTTTGGCATGCATAATATATTATTCCATTAAGCAGTGATAGAAAAGTAGGTAGATAAGTCAAGGATACAATTAATTTTTAATTTAAACTTATTTAGAAGATTGTTTGACTTTAGGTACCTCCTTAGTTACTGTTACGCCCTCAATTCGAAACTTTATGAATTTGTGCGTATTTGAAATTCAACGAAATTGTAGGCTGTGTAATATACCTACTTACTTCAATTCTCCAAGGAGGTTACAGTATTTAATAAGCAAACTAAGGTCGATGAAGACCCGATTGCGGGGGTGAAATTTAATTGTGGCACCTCGTTTTTTACTGAAATTTTTTATATTATACAATATTTTAACGTGCAAACGATAACGAACAATCTTATTTGAAATAAAATTTACTACAACTTCGATTGTCATTGTTTTTTCCCTAGGATCGATATTATTTTATTTAGACTCGAATTTGGTGGTGAAACTTAATAGTGCATTATCTTGTTTATGATTGAATGTAACGTATGTATAAACGATCAGGAATATATTTGTTGGGTATTAAATTTGGGAATGCATACTTCGATAAGACACAAAAAAAAATCTTAAGGTGTGGAGCAACGTAAAAACGAGCAGCAAACATTAAAAAAGTAAAAAATGTTATAAAATGAGAAGAGTCTTTTGACTTTTGTCTATAATTTCCAGTAATATCTATACAGTATATGTGTAGATATACAATGAATGTTAAATTACTTTTTGGAAATATAATATACAACGCGACGTGTCTTCATTGTAATCTTCTTCAATCGCTAATTACTCGGCTAAAGTTATTTGAATCGCTTATTATTATAGCACGTAAATTTTGCTGGATGCATCTTCTGCGACTTGTCAAGGGCTTTTGACTGAGTGCAGCTTGATATATTAGTTGATAAACTTACAAAATATGGACCAAACACTACAACGCTAAATCTCCTAAAATCATATCTTATAGATGGAGATCAAATAAGTGACATTATATGATGGAGTATTGTTAATGATCCCTTTTCTTCATGCATATATGACAAAAAAAAATTAAAACTGCATGTGGCTTAAATTCGATGGAACCTTGTCATTACTTTGCTGAATTTATTTCAAAGCTTCCCTATCTAAACTGAATATATTATTTCCGAGCTATTTTGAGCTACCCTATGATTGCTATTTTAGCTGCCAGACTTTAAATCGTGATATCAGAGCTATTTCAGTATGAAACGATATACACGTTTTACAGCACAGATGATTGTTAAGATATATTACTGAATAAAGATTAAATTGAACACGTAGCATTTTCACGTTAATAGCACTTAAATGGATTGATATTTTATCTACCGTAAATTCGACAGATATTTCCTGTTACAAGATATAGCTTAATAAAGGACGTTCTGTACTAAATTCTAAATAGTAAGGATGTTTTTAATTCACCATACATATTATAAACAAATGCTTATCTCGAGTTGAGTTCAAAATAGACTAGTTCCTAATAGTAAAAAGGTTTGATGTGCTTATTTATGAGATTGTAAAATGTATTTTTTTTATCTCGAGAAAATAATATTGAATGTTATGATAACTAACTTGCAGAGATTATTTAATATATGAAATTTATTATTACTATTACTGAATTGATTTTGGAAGAAAATATATTGGTTTGTATTTTAACTGGTACATTTATTTATTTATTCATAAGTGATTTATGGATGAGAGTTCAATAATATTGAAATATACTCAGTCTACCCTGATATAATCTATCATAAATTAAACTACAATGAACATGGGATATCAAAATCTTGGGCGAACAATATGAGACACATTTGAAATTAAGCAATATTGTTATTAATTATAACAAATATTAACAAAATTGTTGTTTGTTTGTTACCTTTTCTTATAAATGTTAATCCTTGTAAACACAAAAACTATCACATGGATATG